>CABFWO010001011.1:54260-81415 GCA_902155825.1 Timema genevievae
AAATCGTATGAAAAAAAAATATATGGCTTTATTTATGGTTCAAACAATATCAAAATTAAGGTACAATATAAATTAGGGGGCTGTGTTACCATAAAAAGCACTTCAGAGAGCTTCTAGAGGCGTTTAATATTTAGAATTTGTCCTAGCCTCCGATAGTTAGGGGGTAGGTTGCCATAAAAAACACTTCAGATAGCTTCTAGAACAGTTTTTTATTTAGAATTTTTTCTAACCTCCGTCAATTGGGGGATGGGCCCAAAAAAACCCCCCTGAAATTATTAACTGGTTACGGCCTTGGTCTGAGAACAATGATTTTGATGTCGAGTATGTTCTTCTTAATAATATTAATTTGCAAGAGGAGCTCCCCTAAACACTCGCATTTTATGAGTACATATTACAATATGGAAACACAGAAAGAGTGAAAGCTATTAACATATATTATATAGCCACGCACTAAATAATTTCACACGGAGTTTTTGAGAAGTTTATATTCAAACAAAATAGAGAAAGAGAGGTTCACCGAGCTGTGGTAGAGATTGGTTTTCAACGCACACTGTTTGTAGAGTACCAGAGGCCAGGTGCAACAGGGTTGGCTTTAGGAAGGTGGCTGAGGGTAGGAAATTCCGAGAAATTTGCAGCCACTTAGAGTAGAGTAAGGGAAATAGGGAAGGAAATAACCAGAAAACTGTACCTAGCATCGAAGAGGGTTTCTAAGTGAAAATTGCAAATAGTGAGATATTAAACAGCTTCAAAATTGAGAGGCATCATTATAGGTTTTTACTAAATCATCACTATAGTAGGACTAAGTATTAACAATACTCAATTAATTTTTAGATAGTAAATGCATAATTACACCATTTTGATAAATTATAAGATCTCATCAATCAGCAGTAGCGTACAGAAGGTGTGGGGGCAAATGGGGCCTCCCTTCCCCAACTTCAAATTAGTTTTTAAAAATTTGCCAGCAAAATCTTCAAAAATTTGCTGGGGAGTACCATTCCAAATATTTTGTAGATGTATCTAATTTTTAAAATGTGTCAGATTGGGACCATACCAAATGGCTTAAAGTCCCATGTAATTTTCAAAAAATGTCCAAACAAAGACCATTCCAAATAGCCTAGCTTCTAGGACATCCGATTTAAAAAAAATTGACAAGGATTAGGCCTTCTACAAAAGTTTCCAAAATCTTCTAAATTTACAACATTTTCTAAGAAAAGATCTCTCGGAATATATTCTATGTGCATCAATTTTTCCTATAACATTTCCCCGAAGAGAGTCTTAGCCTCCGCTTTGGGTTGGAGGGTAGGACCCTTTATCTTTCTAACTGCCCCCTCCCCCTGTACAAATAAGGTTCCGCCACCATTGATCCTTCTCTTTTGAGTAAAACACTGAAAGTTTTGATGCATTGTGTATAAATTAAGGCCACTTAAATTATTGAAATTGCTGCTGTTAGTTACTACAAAAGTAATTGAAATAGCATCTAGAGACATTTAATAGTCATAAACTGTCTTCGCTTCCAGTGGTTATGGAAATGAACCCTCCAACCCTCTCTTTCCTCCAAAATTCAATTCTGTCCACAGCCTTGGTAAATTATTTGCCCTTCCCCCAAATTAAATTTCTGGTTGCGCCACTGGACTTCACAATTTAACATACCGAAGTTTAAAATATAATTAGTGTATAGAAGTCTGATTGAAATACATAAATTAAGAAATAGAAATCGACCTACATTCACATAAGTCAAATAAATACACATATCAATACTTAAAATGAACATTTATTCAATAATGTAGAACTAAACCAAACTTTAAGATTTCATAAATTAAAATCAACTAGCAAATAAACTCAGTGGCTTTGTTAGACCGAAAACTCTGGGGAGGCTTTCATTTAAAATGATTATCTTGAGATTAGGTTCTATCACTAGAAACTTTTATTCTTGTAGCAAACGCATATTTTAGCTAACATACTTAGTTGAACAAACTCTTAATTTTGTATTTTTTGGATAAATACATAGTTAGGGTACCAGCAGGGCTGCGTCTAGGGAGTGGGGGGCATAGGGGGCAATTGCCCCAGCCCTCACATTCCAGGGGGCCACATTTCCCCTCAAAATTATTAAATTAAATTAGTTATTTTTATAAATTTCGCATCAAATAGTGTACAGATAATTAACAGCAATAAGTATTCGCTTAGTGATAGGATTCCATTACAGATTCCTGAAAACCCTAACTTTATGTAATTTAAGATTTACATTATTCAAGTAATGTGTTGTAGTATAGTAGAATACGCCACCATTGTGCTACCGCTGTTGGTCTACAGACAACTAACATTCACTAGTGCAAAGAGGAATTTACTTTTGTTAGCTTGGATTGATTGTTTGCATTTAATAAAGTAGTCATTTAATGGTTTCTATAAAACATGAGAAATGACTAATTAACATAAGTACTGAGTATATATCAATATATTATAATGTATTGATGTTAAAATTGAAAAATCGCGGTGGAAAAGAAGGGGGGGGGGGTGCACTCATTTATTTTTGCCCCAAGCCACACATTTCCTTAAAGCGGCCCTTACCGGTACACATCTTTTTTTTAAAAAACTTTACATTGAATGTGAGCCTGATGCCTTAACATCGTGATTTCCAGTGGCACTATCTCCAAAGCCAAGACACAAAAAAATTGGAAAATTGACATATTTTTGGAAACCTGAGAATGTGTACATAGAGGATGTTCTTTTTACTTTTAAATTTATTGCAAACCTTAAACTACATATCCACCAGTGCATATAGTTACAAAACTAATAAATAGAATGTTGAAATTTGGCATCCTACATACTTAGATAAATCTGAGGATGTACACCTTGAGCATATGGCTTTGACTTATATTGTCTGTTGTGAGCCTGATGTCTTAGACCTCTTGATCATGGATTCGAGTAGGGCCTAGCTCATGAACCAAGAAACATAGAAAGCTGAAACTACTCATTCAGATTTTAAGAATATGGCAGTTAAAAAAGGGTTTTTCCTATTGTTGCAAAAATGTGTTTGGTATTATTATAATTGATTGCACATGTGATATTATTTAGTGTTTTTTTTAGTAATGATACGCATCTCTCAATGTTCGGCCAGTAGACTATAAATCAAGTAACAGTGATGGTTAATGATTGTTACAGTGTTGTGTATAATAAGCTCTAATATGTAATATTGTTCTATTTAATCATACATAACAGCTATAAAAGACTTTTTTTATTAGTTTTTCAAAGTTTTCAATGAAAATATCAGTTGTATACTCCTTTGGAAGATTTCATGCTTTAGGTTAAACCTAAAGAACTTAGATCATATTAGAAAGGGTATTATTCCATATTTTATATATTTTTATAATAAAAGAGATACATTTATCCAAAGAAACGCATGTTCTATAACATCTCAGTTGCTGTAGTCTTATTTATTGTGGATTCAGAAATTGATTATGTTTTTCTACTAACACTAAAAAAAAAAGTTTTTTTTTTTATATTTTGAAAAACGTGGATTTTGTGGTAATGTCCTTTCTAAAATGAGGGATTCCTATATATTTGCATCCAATGTCCAATTCCCGTTTTTGTCCTTTATGTTATTCTTACTTAAGTGTCCTATCATTCTTGAAACATTTCCTGTTTCTTCCTTTTGTGTTTATGGTTTCCTGTTAGAGAAAGTTGTGTTGTGTCCTGGCGAGTTCCAATAAAATGAAACCTAGGTCAAGGGGGTAAGGGGGTGGAAATTGGGTGGTAACAATCAATTTTCTTCAAGAGGCAGCCATTACCTTATTGTTCAATTGCAGCAATGTAAAGTGTGTGTGATTTGTGTTGTTCTTTTTATTATAATGCCATTTTGTGTTTGTTCCTTTTATATGTTTTTATCCACCTTTCCTTCCTTCTTTCAAATATAATACAATTACCTCATAAAGTGAAAAGAGGTTTTCCTTATAGAGATATATCAAATAATATAAAGAACTTAGTTAAGAAGAGGTCTATAAAGTATTTTTATACAAATAAATATTTATTGTTTTTAATGGAAACACATTATAAATTCATCACATTTTGCAATGACTGATACAAGAGTTATGCATTGACAAATAAATGTTTATAAAATAATGTAAAAATGGAAGTCTCAAATGAAAATTTGAACTTTTTTTGTTTATTATATTGAATGTTTAAAATCAAACATTTGAAAAGTGGAAACATCTTTCCCAATAATTTCGCCAAAATATGTTTTGGATGTGGAACATGATAGGTGGCTGATAAGAAAGAGCTATTTTTGGGCACAAAGGATTCTTAAACATTTCATTTCTGAACATCCACATATCTCTCTCTCTCTCAGCACCACGTCTTACTACCCTATCATGTTATCTGCTTGTGTACTAATTAAGTTGTTTTGGGGATTAGGAGGGCTATATTTAGATGAAATGTCCCCGCATTTGCATGGAGGGAGAGTGGAAAACCATTTTGGAAAAAAAAATTCAGTACACCCAACTGAGATTCAAAACTCAATCTCCCCATCATCGACAGTCTAGCCTATTGCGAGAGTAGTACCTTAGACCGTGCTGCCTCCGAAGATCCACATATCAAATTTAGGTAAAGACCGACTTAAAATGTGCCCATTTATAAAAATATACATAGACTTATGCATTAAAACTTTAAAACTTAAGATATCCAAGACATATTTACAAATATATATAATTTGAGATATCTGAATCAATTATTGATATGCATTACAAAACAAGTTACTTATCTTTAACAGTAAGTAGTAAGTTGCTTAAAAATTATGGTCAAATAATGGCCCTATTAAGGTACAATACTTATTTTGTTAAAAAAGAAAGAGAGAGAGAGAAAAAACTATTAACTTAAATAATTAATATCACACACCAAAAACAATTAAACAATGATTCAATATCCATCTAAACAAAAATACATTTGTTAATTATTATAACTAATATAAGACTATGCCTCATTCCCCCCAAACCCCCTACCATCTCCCTAATGTTTAATTTATTGATACTGTATCATGAGTTATGAAAGTATCCCAAGAGATTTAAATGGGTTTTCTTATTCAATATTGAAAATATATTCCAATTACCTCTATATTAGAGAGAACTTCTCTGACAATAGGCGAGTTTTCACGATTGACTTGGTTACATCTTATTATCGAGTATTATCGACCATGTGGTTGTGGTTCTGACCAAGGTGGAGCACAAAGATGACTTCAAGTGGGTTTTTTTTTTGTAAAAAAAAATATTGTGGTTTGGGTAGAGTAAATATAACAGCTGGTACGTTAATTTATGTAAACCTACATGTTCTGCAAATCAAAAGAAAATGAACTATTTAATTTGATTCTTAGTTAGAATGATTAGTGTTTTGACTTGGCCTAATATTTAAATAACATTTAACATATCTTACCAAAAATAACTTACAGAAAACATGAAGTATGTATGAAGAGTAAATAAGTCTATATAATATTATAATCTATTTCTCTTATTCATAACTAACTGATTCCTAAGTATCTACTTATTGTAATATATTTCTAACTAGTAATTGCTGTCCATTTTAATTTGAATATAATTGTTAAAATCCAATGACTATGAAGCTATACCTGTTTAGTGTTTGTATCTAACATAAGGAGTCATGCTGTTTTGAAATTGATGCACAAGTGTCTGCTCATTGGTTCATACCTGGCTATGTCATAAACCCTCACATTGATACCAGCAGTGTGAATATTCTCTGGTTGTAAACATCAATACCAGGTCAGTCGCAAAAACACACCTAATGCAAGCATGTTAAGAATGATTTAGTTCATGTCTTATTATAAGAAATCCCAAAACAACCATAACAATTTCCATTAATTTTAGCTGTGGTTAAAAATGCTTATATAATCCGATAACATGGGAAAGAAAAATGTCACACGTGTTAGTCAACAAGCTACACAAGTGTAAACAGTCGTAATGACTAAGCACAAATATATGCTATAAGTATTGGTATTTACAAAATATATCCTTTTATATAAATATATACATCTACTTCAGTTTTTAAACTACAACACTTATCTTACATATCACACAATGTTATATCAAAGTCAAAAAATCCTGTTTATAATTTGGTAATTGTGTGAGAGAAAAAAAATCTACACCAAATTCTAATTTATTATTTAATTGGATGTCCTCGCCCATTAGTTATAAATTAATTACCACAGTAAAACCTTGTCCAAATAAAGTAATACATTAAACATGGCAGATTTAATTATAAATATAAAATTGCTTTTCAATTTTATAGCATGAAAACCTTTTCGTCAACTCTACTAAAGATAATATAAAAACATATATTGATAAGTAAGCTTTATATTCAAACTGCCACTACACTATTAATAATAATAATAATAATAATAATAATAATAAATTAAAATAATAACACACTTTCACCTTTTCGCAATTCCAATATATCAATCCTATTTATATATAAAAGCACACGCACACATGATGTTCGGAAACTCATAGCCCAAACTGCACATATAACTTGTTTGAACCAAAAGTAATACAAAAGCCCCATACACTTACATGGGGAAAGGTATTCTAATACCATTAAATTATGTCCAAATTTTGGCGTACAGCGCCGGGATAGTATAGCTATTCAAGCTTGAGTGTACAACAGGTTGCATAGGAGTTAGGCACGCGGCACTACACACCTCGACATCTTGGAGCAAGGCAGCAGAAAACACCACAGTTATAGTAAACAACACACCAGTCCATTTAAAAATGCGAATACGTTCTGAGGGTCATCAATAACGGTCTTACATCACAGAAAGTGCTTGCCATTATTACATGTGCAGTGCTATGCACTTAACACCTTTGCAACCTGTACATGCATGCTTGACAGCTTTGCTATTTTGGCGCTATACGCCAAAACTCTGAACACAATTTAATGGTATTAGCATAGGTTTCCGGATCTAAGTGTAAAAGGATTTTGTATTACTTTTGGTCCAAACAAGCTATATGTGCAGTTTGGGCTATGAGTTTCCGAACATCTTGTATATAAAAATAAGATTTATATATTGGAATTGTGAAAAGGTGAAAGTGTGTTATTATTATTATTATTATTATTATTATTAGTCTACTGGCAGTTTGAATATAAAGATTACTTGAATTCTTATAGATTCTTAAAAAAGGTGTTTTAAATTTTATGACAAGACCATATCAGTGACCGGCTTATTAAGCCTAGATATTTAAAAGAGGAAGTGAAAGAGTGTGGAGTGAAATTTAGCATGGCAAAGTGAGAAGTGATGGTAGTGACAAGGAAGAGGGTAAGGTCTGATAGAGTTATAAAGTTTGATGGAGTAGAGCTGAGAATGGTAAAGCGTCTAAAATATCTTGGACGTATGAATGAGGCGAAAGGTGGAAATAGAGAGGATCTAAAAAGAAAAGGACAGCAAGGAGAGTTGCTCTATAGGTGTGTAAGAGACCTGCTATGAAGAAGACAAGTGCCCTTGAAGTGTAAGTAAGTGCTGTATAGGTGTACTTTGTGGCCATTGTCACATCTACAGCAGAAACATGGACAGTGAATGTAAGAAAGGCTAGGAAAGTGGAAGCCATGGGAATGAAGTTTGTGAGGAGCATGTTAGGTGTCACGAGGAGAAAGGTGATAAGGAGTTAAGTTATCTGAGAAAGAGTGGGGGATACCATGAGATAGTAGAGGAAGTAAGAGTGAGATGATAAGGACATGTAATGATGAAAGAAAAGGAAAATAGCAAAGAGAGCGATGGAGATGAAGTATGTAGGAAAACACTGCAAGGGAGATCAATAAATTGATAGTTGGAGCAGATAATATAAAGTGTGCAAGTGAGAAGAGAAGAATAAAATCAATTAAAGGAGGAAAAATGGTGTAAGGATAGAGGAAAATGGAGGCACTTGACAAAGTGACCTGGCCACAAATTGGAAACAGATGAAGATGACCCAAAAGTTTCTTACTTTTGCAACCAGAATGCTCTCACTAGGCAGTATGGCCGAGCCCTTAGTTGAAACAAATGGGCAAGATTTGTACTGTTTTATCAAACTCACCTAGTCTCACTATTATGGGGATCAACAATATTAACAGTATTCAAGCGACATTATTTGTGGATAGCCATGATATTTCTTAATTTTTCACAATAATCCATTTATTATAACATACATACATTCAGTTAAGTGTTAAGTTACTGGTCTGGGGCCTGGTTGTTGAGTTCATTGTATAATTATAGTAGGTTCTGAACCACCAATTAAGTAGTATTAGAGCTCTAAAACAAATTTCACTTAGGGATTTTTTTTTAAGTATTTGAGTCTTGGATCCTAAATTTTCTCATATCCTCGAATCTCAAATATCCTCAAGGATTCGAGGTAGTCAACGGATTCAAGGGCCCAATCCGTAATTTCAATACAATGGTGTATTATATTTATGTTTAGTCCTTAAAAAATTGTTTTTGGCTGAATAAAACATCACTTGCAGAAATATAATACAAGAAAAACAGGATGACTTGGTGGTTATGTAGCTTATTTACTTTAGAATGAGGTATAGTTGTCATAAATGATCTTCAATCTGGGTTTGGGCACACAAGACACATGTACAAACCTTTAGACAAAAACCCACACTAATATAATAACAAATTTAAATCAAGCACAAACACACAAAATATTACACATATATTAAAGAAAAGGTTGTGAGAAAAACTGTTAGCAAATTTGACATGGGTTAATTTTTTTTTATGGAATTCCCTGATCTTTCCTTGTAACTTCAATTTTCCTGACATTTCCTTGGCTTTCTTTTTTAACTAAAGATGTGGTGTTGGATCCTAAACCTTTCAATTCTATTTTGATGCAAACTAAATTTTGAAATAACAAACCACATCTTAAATAATGTGGAATTTCTGGACATTTGCAGCACATCTCAGCATTCAGGTAAGTGGCCCCCATTAATCTTTACTCCCTTACCTCTCTTTGATTAGTTTGGGTGGATATTTCAATATCAAGTTCAAGTATAGGTTAACTAATTGAGGTTTTCGATCAGTTTTGAGTTTAAACTTCTGGTTAATGTTCTCGAGTGCTTCAATCAATTTTAGAAAATAATTAAGATCACTTGAGTGTTAGCTCTAAAAATGTTTATAATTTCAATTAATATAACTAACTAGATGTACACATTTATATGGCTCTGAAACCAAACGCAAAACACTTAAACGAAAATAGAGATGATTGTTTTTGCCACAAGCTCAAGGACTTTTGAGTTGAGCTTGGTCCATGTGGCGGTCACATCAGCGCCAATGCTCACCCGCTGGGTGAGTGTAAAAAGGAGAAATCTGCCCATCCAGATTGACTCACTCAAAACCCCTGCAAGATACCTCCATATTGGCAGCATCCTACTTGGGTGGGGCGGCTAAATCCTTGCGGGGTCATCTGTGAAGTGGTGGGGGGAAGGCGAGGGCCTCTACCCGCTACACACTAAGCAATTGGTAGTACATATCCAGCGACAGGGGATAGCAGGTCAGGACACCCCCCAAGGTCCTTGATGGGAAACTTAAGGTTAAGCTTCATTAATCCCTAAGGCTGAGTTTCTGAGCTCCTCTTGTAAGGCTGACAGTTACATTGGAGGGACCAACTCCCCCTGTCACGGACCAGTAAACGGGGTAAGAGGGTGCAGTTTCCAAGCTACCCAATGAGGTTTGGGCACTAAATGAAATGCGATTGGTGACTCAAAACAATTGAAGGTACGCCTGTGGTGGGTAAAGGAAACCTTAAACTGAGCGACTATTTTCCATCGTCGACGCCAGGGGTTCTGCCGTTTTTATGGTCTTGGGTGGTTGCCACATGCTCAAGAGCCTATTGCTCAGCTTAGGTTATGCTAGATAGCCCTCCTCAGAAGATGGGCGACGGCGTCACAGTGCATGGTCATAAATACTTTGTCTCAATGTACCAATTCATAATTGATAACTTAAAATAATAGTTATGTGATTTAATTTACATGATCCCATAACTAAATATGATAACTGGCTTGGCTCACAGACTGGAAACAGTTTTACTATGAACCCTTCTGAATGGTGTGATATGGTTCTAGAGTCTTCCATTCACGCTGCCCACTGTATTCTGCTAGATTTAATTATTCTAACAATGTCTTGTGATAAATACAAGGTTTGTAATTCATCATTATGTAGCTTCTTCCACTCCCCCGTATCCTCATCCCTTTTTTGGACCAAATGTCTAAGCACCTTGTTTTTGAACAGCCTATTTTTTTTTCAATACTACATTAATTTAAGAATTGATGTGAATAAAAACAGAACCAAAGAAGGGTAATCATAACAATGTGGAAAATCTTTCATCTCTTGCTTAATGTGTTTCTTCGATTAAGATTTAAGAATCAAAGCTTAAATGAAAATTCACCTATGATTTAGATTGAAAAAAAAAAGTGGATTCAATCTATCTTTACTCAAAATATACGAAACAACAAAAACTATAGAATAGTTTTATTGTTCTTATGTTGGTCATTTTCAAGAGTTTTTTTTCTATAAGGAGTAAAATCAGAAGATTATCAATTCCATTATTTCCTGTCTTTCAGGTGAATTTTTTTTAGCCCAAGTGCACAGTGTACACCCTTGTTTCCCTGAAAGGTAAGTCTTTTTCCTTGATGGATTACACTATGGTCCTATTTCATAAGCTAGGCCATAGTGGAAATGTGCAAGGTAAGCCTGATACCTTTTAAGGTAATTTTACAAAAAGTTAACATTCTCTCCCAACCTATTGTGTATTTTAATGCACACTATTATTGGTTATGTGCCTGCTTAACGAACTAAGCATCTTGAGCTTTATTCCATGAACGGCTAAGAGATGTTATTTATGAATGGGGACTGAGGTTTTGTGTTTGCTATAGAATTAGTTTGCATATTATGTGCTGATATAATTAGTTGTTTGTCAATCAAGTGCACATTATGTCATCTTAATTTTTAAAAATTACATTTTTCTTATAAAATATATTAGAA
This sequence comes from Timema genevievae, assembly GCA_902155825.1. Lineage (NCBI taxonomy): Eukaryota > Metazoa > Arthropoda > Insecta > Phasmatodea > Timematidae > Timema > Timema genevievae. Next base: position 65,269 of record CABFWO010001011.1, read on the forward strand.
GCTATGTACTAAACAAGGGGCTGCAAGAATGTTATAATCTGAAAATAATAACTCTTAGGGCCAGTTTCATAGTCGGATTGACTACAATTCAAGTACAATGCTACACTAAATGCAGGGCAACACCCACCTAGATCAGAATGGAATGGGCCTGATTCATATGCGAAACTAGCCCATTTTATTAAAGTTTAGGTAAGTGTTTCTTGTACTTTTAGAGTGTTTAACGTACTCAATCTGACTATGAAACAGGCCTTTTAAGGAGCTAGGCATGTTTAAGTGTGAAGTGCTCTACACTGTAGACTTGGCAATGTTTAATGAGCAAATTAATAAAATTTTGTACCTCTCCAACAGGAGTAGGAACATTATCATGTCAAACTTCAACAAACGAGATAGGCTCAAACATGTTTGACAATCATTTCCAATAAAACAAAGCTCTCAATCCTTTCCAAACTACGCCGGGTCAAATGTGAAGGTGGCTTTTCCTAAATGGTTTTCCACTCTCACCATGCAAATGCAGTTGCATTTCCTCTAAACTCAACCTTCCTCATCTTTAATACAATAGTGCAATTAGTTCATAAATTATGTATGACACAAACATGTGGTGAGATATGACGACAAAAAGACCTGAGTATATATCCACCCAATCTAAAAAATCAATATCTATTTATAACTATTTTTAAAAGGAATGAATTTTACTTTAACAGATATATTGGGATATGAAGTTTTGAAATCATTTTATATAAGCCCTATAGGTACATATAAAAATATTTTTTAAAATCCTTCAGAGTTGTTAGAAATATCAAATTTAACATATCGAAATAGTGTTCATTCTCACCGAGCAAACATATTTTTCCACGGCTACCAATCCTGATCCAGAATCGTGTTCACTCTTAAATGATTATATATGGTTTTGTCAAAGCTTTTTTTCAGTTGGTTCTTATAAAAAGTTTTCTTAACTTTGAAGTTAAGAAAATAAATCCATGTCGCAGAACTTAAAAAGATAAAGTTGGAAGGGATATGGTGTCCTTAAAATACACATCACTCAATGTTAGAAATAAATATAAACTTTCATTCACAAAACTATTTATAATTAATTATTGATAATGTTTGAACTATTCAATAAAATTTGCAGAAATTAATAGTCAAGGGTATTTTTTTCTCAATAAACTGGCGAAAAATAAATAGATATAAACACAAAACTGAATAATGTATAGAAGTTATTTTAAATTTTATTTTATTAAATAAATATAACTTAAATACACACTCTCAAATAAGAGAAATAATGGAATCCAACACAGAAAAAGTTTATATTTAAAAAATTGTTTTTAAAGTAAAAATTCAAAATATCCTAAATTTGTATAGTTTTCATATGTAGATACTACAATACTCTGCCAATGTGGAATGCAAGGAAGTTGTTTGTACAACTTTTCATTTTATTGTTCAATCCGTTCTCCCCTTATAAACAACAATTTCTCAGATAAGTGAAGAGTTAATATGTTTCTTAAAGATTTTTTTTGTATGTCACCATGTAGAACATAAAATTGTGTATGTGTTCTAATGCTTTTTATATTGAAGTTGGTTACTTTAATGTTGTCTAGATTTCAGTAACCATGAACAAAACCAAATAATTTATTTTGATACAAAATAATATATTTATTTTTAAATTATGGGGAGATATCATTTCTTATCTAGAAGTTAGTATTTTTAAATATACAAAAATTACCTTAATTCAATTTTGAAAAAGTGGTTGTGAAAGTAATACAAAGTAAAGTAGGTCCTGCAAAGCAATTGAAAAGTTATTTGGCAAAAATTAATGTTAGTGTTTAATGTTCATTAAAAAAAATGTTTGAGTTATTTTTAAAATACATCTCTTGTAATCTAATTTATTTAAAATAATGTATTTTAACAAAGCTTGTTTGTAGAAAAACATGTAGAGGTTTTGTGAATTTAGTTAAAAGTAGATGTGAAAGAAATATAAACACAGTTGAAAGTTTGGCCATAGATCAATATCAGATGGTGTCAACCCTAAAACATTATGTATAAGTACAGCACAGAAGTCTATTAAACCTCCTTAACACACCCACTTTTATTTGTTGGTTTATAGAAAAATGTTTACTCAATATTTTTTACCAACCATAGCCAAACACATTAAAATATGGCAATATTTTTAATATATTTCCAATTTCAACAACAAAATTAAGTTTTCAAATATCTTACTTCCAATGTATCAATTTTAAAAAATGTGTAATTTATATGTTCATACTAGGCAGCATTTATGTGATAGAGCATTAAAATAAAACATCTAAAGTGTTACAAATCACATTTATGTATTTATGTTCAAATTATTAATTAAGGAAAACCTCTTTTCGCCATTTGAGGTAGTTTGTAATATATATTTGGAAGAAGGTAGAGGAAAGGTGGATAGAAAACACATAAAAGGGAACATACACAATATGGCTTTTACAATAAAAAGAAGAACACAGTTCACACTTTACATTGTTGTTACTAGACAAAAAGATAGAGGCTGCCGCTTGAAGAAAATCAATTGTACCGCCCAGTCCCTGACCTTGGTTTCATTCTATCAGAACTCATCAGGGAGGAGTGTGAAATGCACAACACAACTTCCTAAATTGTGTTTGTTCCCTTTTATATGTTTTCTATCAACCTATACTACCTTCTTTCAAATATATATTACACATTATTAAATAGTTATCAAACATTAAAAATATTATACTTTACTTTCTGGGAGCATGTGATCTAAAATTGAAGACGACAGGTGTAAATCGGAAATGATTTGTCCTTAACATTTTTTTTTAAATATATCTTTAAGTAACTTGCACTAAAAAATTTCCAATTTTAGAACTTCTTACCCCATTTGTTTGGATACAATCATGTAAATTAGAGTAGGTCTAGTCAATTTGCTTGAAAGCGGGCTTGATTGTATTTCATTAAATTTTATATTTGCAGCCTGAAATGTATTATTAGTAAGTGGGTGCTTGCATACTTGCTTGGGGTAAACATCATTAGATAACATCATAACCAAAATAATATAAAAACTATATTTTATTTTAAAAAATTGTACAAAGTACAAAGTAAAGTAGAGGTTTAGATGACAACAAATAAAAATAATTACCATATCCTTATTAATTAATTATATGGAGGAGTTATTAACATCTGTTGAATCAAACATTGAAAGGAGGCTAGAAGGACAAGGTCTACAAACTTACCAGAAAACTGTAGTCCTCAAAGTTCACAATTAAAATATAAAAAAACACATAATGATGTAATTTCCATGGTACATCACTCCCCTTCTTCAGCAGAAGAGGGTAAAACACAAACTGGTCTATGGCAGCATGGCTAGAAGTTGATCATGGCCATTTAGTTTGTTGCCCGAGTGTCACCGTTTTTACACCAACCACAACGACCATGACAAACCAGTAGCACTTCATACCCAAACATTTTGACTCATGCTATAGTCCAAGAACTATACAAGCCCGCCCCAATAGATATCCAAATCCAGGCACCCCCCTAGTCTCAACCCCAGATAACCTTCTTTTCTTACAAGCAGGCCTACTCACACCAGTCATTTCTATACAAACAATTATAAACAAATAATTTAATTTAATAATTCAATATAATATAAATACAAAATTCTATCCATCTACCAAGAGTAAAGACACAAGTTTGAACAGGTAAATGCAGAATCTAAACCAAAACTTTTTTTTAGAATCAAGAAACAGGCAACAACATTATCCAAGTGACAATGATAAACATATAGCCCTGCTGCCATTGTCCAGTCTGTGTTTTATTCCCTTCTGCCGAAGAAGGGGACTGATGTACCATGAACATTTCATTGTGTGTTTTACTGTGTTTTAGTTGTGAGCTTTGAGGCCCACAGTTTTCTGGTAAGCAGGTACCTATATAACGGTTATATAGGGCGCCGAGTTATTTGAAAGGAGGAAAAGGTACCAGAAGACCGGAAGAAGGGAGTTATGGTAGCTATTTTCAAGAAAGAAGACAGGAAAAGGTGTACAAATTACAGGGGGATAACGTTGATGTGTCAGTGTACAAATATGTGAGAAGATACTGGAAAAGAGAATAAGAAATAAAATTAAAGGAAGGGTGAGAGAGGAACAGCAGGAATTTAGGAAACAATGCTCTACCATTGACTTAATCTTTGCCATACAACAGCTGATTGAAAGAAGGTATGAATATGAAAAGGATATAAGTATGAGGATAACAGGAGTTGTGTTAAGACGAAGAGTAAGACAACGGAGTGGTTCCAAATAAAAAAGTGAGTGAAACAGGGAAGTGCCCTTTCACTATTACTATTTGTAATGGAAATGGTCATGAATAAAGTGGCAGAAAAACACAGGGAATAAGGAATGAAAGCCGTGATGTGATGTTTGTTGATGACTTGATGGTATGGGGGGAGAAGGAAGAGGAAGAAGTGATGGTAGTGACAAAGGAGAGTATAAGGCCTATTAAAGCTATAGAGTTGGCTGGAGTAGAGCTGAGAAAAGTACAGAACATAAAATATCTTGGAAGCGTGATTGAGGCGAAAGCCGGAAGTAGAGAGGATTTAATGAGAAGACAACAACAGGGAGAGGTATTTTCTAGGTGTGTAAGAGACATGTTATGGAGTAGAGAAGTGTCCTTGAAGTGTCATTAAGTGTTGTATCCATTGTCCCATATGCAGCAGAAACATGGGCGGTAAATGTAAGAGAAACAAAATGAGGAATGAAGTTATTCGGGAAAGAGTTGGGATACAGGGAGTACATGAGATAGTAGGAAGCAAGATTGAGATGGTATGGGCATGTAATGAGGATAGAAAAAGAGAGGATGCCAAAGAAAATAATGGAGATTAAGTATGTAGAAAAAAAAAATCGCAAGGGTGGTCAAGAAAGAGATGGGAGGAGTAGATAACAGAAAATGTGCATGCAAGTGAGATAAAAAGAATGGAAGCAATAAAAGGAGGAAGAATGGTGGAAGGATAGAGGAAGATGGAGGCATTTTACTAAACTGATCTGGCCACAAGCTGGAAACAGTTGATGATGAGTTTCTGGTAAGTGTGTAGGGCTTGCCCCTCTATACTCCTTTAAATATTTAATTTAATACACCCGTTTGGCGCCATTTTTCCTCTATATAACATCTGTTAATATTTATAGTATACTATAATAAAACGATCACCCTTTTTTTTCTTGATAGGTTAAAATCTTCCTTAAGTCTGTGCAAACCCATAATTTTTAATTTCAAATCAAATCCAAATCTTGGCTTATTTAAATCCAGATTGAAGCTCATACTTATAAATAAATAAAAAAGTCAAATTCAAATCAAATCTCGGGCTAAATTTATTTTATTGAATCAAATATTATTATAATAAAATGCTTTAAAAAATTCTATCAAATATTTTATTTTAAGAAAAGGTTCAGATCTGAATCACATAATTTATTTTAGGCTTTCTATGATAAGGTTTCAAATTGAATGTGTTGAATAATTCAATCCAATAAAAAAATATTTCAGAAAATGTTGATAATCATTTTAGACATATTTTAGTATTATTAAAAAAAAATCAATGACACTTATCTTAAAAAGTGAAACATCAAATAAATATCACATCATTTTTCAAGAGTTCAAAGTTTGATAAAAAAAAGGGGGCTTAGCCTTTTTTAAAAATAAAGTAAGATTCGGATTCTTTTAAAATAAAGTAAGATTCGGATTCTAAGTGTTGAAGTTTCGCAGAGGTTCAATTTTTCTAGCATATAGCTTATATATTTTTTCATATTATTGTACACTATGATATATATAAGCCAGAATTACTTTGAGTATAAATGTATATGCTAAAATACACCACAAGTGTGATGATTTGATAATCACCGTGTTTGGCACTTTGAAACAATATAACTGAGGGGTGCGTTGATGTATTAGATAAAAGTCTTTGTTGTGTTGCACGAAAAAAGATGTAATCTGGCATTAAATTCACAGCTCATTTAGTACCAGTTGTAAATACTTTTAGTTTTAATAAGTAAACAACCTTGAAAAATTGCGCAAACCAAGAATTCACAAATACACAATGTATTTTAAAACCACATGACCACACATTTTAAAAGATATACATAACTGAGTGTATTCATTAATCATGCTAATAAAGCATGAAGTACATAACCAATTCAGTTTCACAAAGAACACACACTTGCGGTACATAAAATTCTGTAGTATTTAGAGTCAAATCAGGTTCTCACTACGTAAAATTGAAAAAAACCAGTTTATTTACAAAACTATGTAGTGATCCAAATTATTCCTGTACACCTTTTCAGAATTGGAATTGTGTGCATAAAAAAGAAAAATATAATATAGTAAATTAAAAATGTGCAAAGATTAAAATGAAATGAATTTTATTTATAAACTTATAAAAACAGCACAAAAACTTTAAAAAAAAGTAATGATGCAAAAAAAAAAGTGAAGAAAATATTATACAAATTATAAAAAATCAAAAATTCATAATCAAGTCATTAAATACAAAATAGTTTCAGTAGCTCTATTTGGTTTTCAAGAAGGAAACCACTTTTGAATTTTCATTAAAACAGCACATAAATATTTACACAAAAAATAATTTTGAATGTTACATGTAACTCCTGAACATGTAGCTATATTACACAATTTAATTTCCTTTCTTTTGATAAATGGCAATAAATGAGATTACCTTCCTCAGATGCCTCAACTACAACTATGTCCATGACATGTTGATGTAGAATAGGAACACATTCTCAGTCTAGCATATGTACACACACCCTGAGCGGGCCACTTCCCGCCCCACGGCACTGTAGTAAGTGTCCACATGTGGGGAGCTTGGAAAAGCGGCACTTTGGTTCACACTAACTGTTCCTGTTGGGGTGTTTGCCATGACAGCGTCTGGGCCAAGGCAAGGGCCACTCATACTGACGAGGCACTGGCCCTCCAACATTCTTTTCAAGATATTGAAATAGGCGAAACCACCACATTCTTGCTAGAAAATTATTTGGTCCACTTTGCTGAAAATTAAATCAAAAAATGAAATATATAATAAGATCTTTAAAATAGAGCACTGGGATCAATAGATTATGGTTAAAATTAAGAATTCAAATTATAGATGAGTCGAATACAAATCGAAATCTTGGAAAAAATTATGAACATAAGAGGAAATATAATATAAAATACAAAGAGTAACTAAATGTTAATATTCTTTCTTATAATCCAGCCATTATAACATTCATACATCCAGTTAAAGTGTTACATTTCTGGTCTGGGGCCTGGTTGTTAAGATCATCCTAAAATTATAAATGGTTTTGAACCACCATTAGACAGTATTAGAACTCTAAAAACAAATTTAACCTGAACGTTTTTTGTTTGTTTTTTGTCTTGAATCCTAGAATCCTGGATATCCTTAAGGATTCGAGGTCTCATGCCTAATTCAGATTCTATCTCAATACAAACACAATCTCGCCATAGCTAAATGTAGTTTATTCAATTTCTTTCAATTAAATGTCCAGTACTAATTTCTAGAGCCACATCTACCTGAGATATTTATATTTGTAAGAATTGAATGGTCTCCTGTAGTAAAATACAAAAAAGAAAATCAATTCCTTATAAAATAAATTTAAATTTTTGAAATTTGAAAACTTAGTGCAGAAGGCTCATCAAAGGCAAGAGGAGAAAATGTGGGAAGAATCCAATATCTGGCTTCCATAGTATTATTATTATTAGCAGCGCGTCTTACTACTCGTTCAGGTTGTACACACTTACACTAATGTGTAATGGTAGGGTGATTGTGAGATCAAATGGAGGACCTACAGTTTAATGTGGGATCCGAACCACGGTGGAGGCCTGGCATTCCTCACGTGGCTTCTATAGTAGAAAAAATCACATACACATTGAAATACAAAGTGGGAATATCAGAAGAAAAACACTAACCTCAATTTTGAACTATCAAAAACAGTTTGAAACAATGTGATAAAACAATGACCTAAAATAAAATTCCTCGTATCTTTTTATGTAATAAAGCAATCTACATATTATTTATATGGGGGAAAAATTAATAATAATAATAATAAGCTTATATAATGGAAACAAAAGAAAATCTATTATGTCTCAGGAAGATAATCTTTATTCAGTAATTCATTGTTAAGCCAATTCCCAATATCTGAGTTGTAAAATGTTGCAATGTTTGGGAAATTCTCTCAATATGGTGGTGTAGCATGTTTGAAAGTCCTGGTTATTAGCATGGATGGGTACAGGCTTGTATGGGTCTTTGTGATTTGTTTAAATACAATTAATGCAGTGGTGGCTTGTGAGTAAATCTTAAGGGAGAGCGCTCTCTAAAAAAAATGTTAAATTAGGTAAAAAACAGCTTACCTTATATCAACCTTATGCCACCATATATTTAGCTGACAAACTACACTATAAAAAGTATAAAAAAGGATAAAGTTAATAAAAATAAATAAAAGCTATTTATAAAAGTGTAACAACTCACTTGGTTTGAGGTCTAAGATTGTCCATCGTGAAATATGCATGCACGCAGATGTGTGCGCGCGCGCGCGCACACACACACACACACACACACACACCAGTAAACAAAAAATATATAAATATGTTCTTAACACTATCTTGAACACTATAAACACAATATACATTAGAAGCTTTTTAATCCGGCACATCTGGGACCGCGGCCGTGCCGAATTAGCGATTTTTCCGGATTATTGAACGTCAATAATTTTAACGGGAATACCAAAGATAAATCACTCTAGATAAAAATGCAAACGATTAAAACATGTATTTTAAGAAAAACATATGAGTACAAAAATTAAATTAAAACATTGAATATTTATTTAATTGAATATTCATGTAAATAAAAAACACTACAATGCACAAAAGAAAAATTAATACACATGAGCGTTATTGTTTAAAAAAAGTATCTGATATCACGGGGTGCTTTCGTGATTCTGATCTCTTCTTCAAAAAGTCATTACAGATTATAAACAAATTTATGAGTTCTGTAGAGTTGTAACTTTTGTTGGATTCGGCAAATTTTATAAATGTATGCAATGCATCAGAGACCTGATTCCATGAGACTTTAGCTTCATCTGCCATGGCTCCTGTTTCTTCATCCGATTCCACCTCCTGAAACTGAGCTTCTTGTGGGTTAACAACACTTTGTATAATCTGTTCGACACTCAGTTCTTTGACCACTGGCATACTTTTGTCAATTTCAATCCAGTCTAACTTCCTCACGGGGTACATCTCTTAAAGGGTTGTTTGGCACAGCTTCTACCAAATTTAGAACCATATTTTGACCATCACTTGTAACATTATGATCCACATCTTCATCATTAGGCCAAAGTTTGCATCAGCACTGCTGTAGAGTCACTTCTTTCAAACTAAAAACTATTATTTTAGAATGGCACCAAGTAGATATAGTAAAAATAATTAGTATTCGATTATTTAGTAATCTATTTAGCTATTTTTATTTTCATTGCTTTGTCATAGCAATGCAACTTTAATCGAGGAGAGTTCAAAATGGAGGACAGTATTTGTTTGCTTGGCCAAAAGGAGTGTTAGAACTCTATTATGTTATTAATTAGAAATTTGATATTAATCTCAACAATCAGTTAAGTTACCGAATGATTAATAAGAGCAACTGTCGATCATATAAATTAAATATACTATGCTTACCATCATCATCATTATCAACTGTTTCCAGCCTGTGGCTGGGTCAATTTAGTAAAGTGCCTCCATCTTCTTCTATCCTTCCCCAACTTTTCCTCCTTTAATTTCTTCCGTTCTTATTTCACTTGCAAACTTTCTGTTATCTGCTTTAACCATCTCTTTCTTGGCCTCCCTTGCGTTCTTTTTCCTACATACTTCATTTCAAACATTTTCTTTGGCATCCTCGCTTCTTCCATCCTCAATAAATGCCCATAACATCCCATTTTTGCTTCCTCTACTATCTTATGTACTCCCAGTACTACTATTTCCCAAATAACTTCATTCCTAATTTTGTTTCTCCTTGTGACAGCGAACATATTCGTTACAAACTTCATTCCCATGGCCTTCACTTTCTCAGTCTTTCTTACATTCAATGTCCATGTTTTTGCTGTCCATATGACAATGGGTACAAAGTACATCTTGAACAACACTTTCTTACAATTCAAGGACACTTCTCTTCTCCAAAACAGGTCTATTACATACCTATAGAACAACTCTCCTTGCTGTCTTCTTCTCAATAAATCTCTCTACTTCCACCTTTCGCCTCACTCACACTACCAAGATCTTTTATGTTCTGTACTTTTCTCAGCTCTGCTTTATCCAATTTTATATCTTTACTAGGCCTTATCCTCTTCTTTTGTCATTACCATCACTTCACACTTTGCCATGCTAAATTTGATTCCACATTCTTTAACTTCCTCATTCCATTTTTCTAACTGTTCCTGTATATCCTCATCCTTCTACCCCCATTCCATCAAGTCATCTGTAAACATCATGGCTTTATTCTTTCCTTTCACTTTGATCATGTCCATTTCCATTATCATTAAAAATAGCCCCTGCTTCACTCCATTCTTTTATTTAGAACCACTTCGTCCTCCCAATCTCCATCTTAATTCACCCTCATTACAACTCTTCTTTCCACTTAAGACTTCCATCGCTTTCCAAACTTTATTTCTATCCATGCTATCATATGTCTTTTCCAAATCCATACATATCATTACCAAGTGTTTGCCATACTCATACCTTCTTTATTAGCTGTCATATGGTAAAGATTAAGCCTCTTGTAGACCTTTTTTTCTTAAATCCATGATCTTCCTCTCCACCCTCCTTTCATTTTATTTCTTAATGACTTTTCCAGGATCTTCTCATATATTTTTTACAGTGGCAATTCAGTGTTATTCCCCTTTAATTTATACACCTTTTCCTGCCCTTTCTTGAAAATAAATCGGATAACTCCCTTTTTCCAGTCTTCCTATAACTTGTTCCAAATCAGTTCCAGCTTCCTGTATAAACATTGTATACCTACTTCGCCTGCCGCTCTTATCAGTTCCAAAGTCAGTTCGTCCTTGTTTCATCCTCTTTAATGTGTCCTCCACTTCTGCTCTTTATTCCTGATCCTCTGTTTCACTCTCATCTCTTTCCTCTTACAGAGTGAACCTTTTCTCAAAATATCTCATCCATAATTCCTTTTCTTTCCCCTCTTGTTTCTTACTTGGCTATATAACATCTTCTTATTTCCTTCCATGTCCTGTTCCAGCATTTCTGTCCATTTTTGCATCCAATTCTTCCTGGCTTTCCATTCCACTTGCTTCGCTTTTTTCTTTTTTCTCCCAATATACGTCCATTATTTCCTAATTACTTATCTTAAAACTGTTCGACACCTTAGCTCAATTGGTAGCGTATCTGCCTACTGACCTCCAAGGGTCCCGAAATTTATCATTGATGAAAATATGGGTTTACACTTTCATATTGATAAATTAACGGCCGAGGAATGGATGTTGTGCCTGTCCTACCTAGTCTTAAGTTAGATTATAAGGCATATGAAGCTACGACAGTCCTAGCCAGCCAGTAGTGGAAAATATTCGACTTGAATAAAAAACTGACCTTGGCCATAGGCTGGAAACAGAAATGAATGTAATAATATTCTCAAAACTCTTTCTGAATGCTTTAGTCTTCTCCTTCATTACTTCCTTCACATTGTTTTTCCACCAAGGTGTCTCCTTCCACTTACTCTTATCACTTGTCCTCCCACATACCTCCTCGGCAGCTCCCTCCAAACTGTTCTTTAACCTTTCCCATTCAACCTCTACACTTTGTATTTCATTCTTGCACATTAAGCTTCTTGCCTTACTTAGGTACAGCTCTCTTTCCTTGTCATTTTTTAGCCTCCACACCCCTATTCTACTTTGTCTTACTACCTTTCTCCTACATTCCCATCTCTTTACGTCTTCCACCAACAACCTGCAGTCACTAGTATTTAAGCCCTAAGGACACACTTGGTATTACCTTAGAGTTAATGGTCTGCCTTTTCATTTCTTCATCCATGAAAAAGTAGTCTGACACATTATCTTAGCCCCTAGGCACCCAACTCTTTGTGCCTACACCGCCACTGCCTCACTATGGCACATACTGATAGTGTCTTGTCGGGTGTTGAGTGTCATCGGTCTTAGTTTTTCATACAAATGAAACCACCATATCAGAACCAGAATGTAGGTACTAAAAACATCAGCAAAATTGTTGGACTTTTCCTTGCCCCAAATTTCCCCAGGACTGCTTTAATTTTCCCTGAACCTCGTTCGCATGTTCAGACATATTCTGCACCCCTGACTCCGTCTACCCTGAAATGTAGAAGAAGTCTTACCTTGACAGATTATACAAAGGCCCTAACTTATCATAGTGGAATAAAGCAAGGTAAGCTTGCTAACCTACAGGATAAACGAAGGGTACACTACAATGACAATGAAAGACTCACATTTAATCTATTACAATTTGACACTACTCTACAGGTCCCCCACTCCCTGATCTTACTTCCTCTTCCGAGTATCTGCAATATAATCACACTAATGAACTAGGGATAAGGAAGATATAATTTAGAGGAAATGTCCATTTATTTGTGTGGTGGGTGAGTGGGAAACAATTTAGGACAAACCCTCTTCATTACACTCAGTTTGAAGTCAAAAACTAGCCTCTCCATTACTGGCAGGAAAATCAGACTTGAAGAGTTTGATGTATAAGCCTGCATGTCCATCAACACAGGTTGTGCCATATTGAAATCAAGCTAAGTAAGCGTTTCAGGATAAAGCGTGGGTACACAGTTAGCATTTCTACAACATATTTATAGCTATAAGCTTTTATAATAAAATATAATTATAAATTAAGTATGTTTCAGAACCAATTCAAAGCTGTAATGTTAAGACTACTGTATGCTTACCTTAAGATGGGAATTGTTGGCCATAGTGTGATATGCCCAGAAGAGTGTGGTGGTAACATAGTAGGCAATGAGTATGTCAACCGTGTAGTGGCCGTGAGCTATAAGAACCATGATCACACCGGTGGTTGACAGACACCATGATGCCCAATGGAATGGAAAACATCGTCGTGGTGAGTCTACAATTATATAAACAGAGATCGTCTAGAATAAGTATCCATTAATATACCCTGGATTCATTTAAACATTTTAATTGTACAATTAAATGAGGCTAAGATTGAAAAATAAGCTTGCTTTAAAATATAAATGTAGATAAACACTCGGAAAAACTCATTTTACATTAACTTTTGAGTGTTAGTTAAGTTAAATTTGTTTGTACTGCCAAATCAATATGTTTTTCTAAAAGTTGCAATTTTGCAAACACATAATTTATTTAGTAGTAGATTTCGCCCTATTAATAGGCTAGGTTTATATACATGCGTAACACTTAGCTAAGAGTGAATAGTGCACAACTCATAATACAAATACAACCTATTTTACTATTATTTATTTTTTAGCATCACATCTTACTACCTGTTCAGGTTATACACATTATGTACTAATTACGATAATGAGTTTAAGGTGAGGAAGGTTGAATTTAGATAAAGTGTACCCACATTTGCATGGAGTAAGAGGAAAACTATTTTGAAAAAAAAAACCTTAGTACACCCGACCAGGGTTCAAACCTCGATCTCCCTGTCAGTTAGCAGTCTAGTCTATTGTGAGAGTGACGACTTATACCATGTAGCCACTGAAGCAGGTCGTTTACTATAAAACATACTAATTTAGTCTTACTCATATCAATTTTTTTTAATTACTATAATTCGCCTAGGACTTTTTCTCTTAATTAAAAAAGTTTATCATCAAATGCAGCTATGCTCAGGACAAATATTCAAGAATTGTTAAGGTTACCTTTAATTTGCATCCATTATTGTTTCCCAACTATGGTATGAGTCAGTTTTTTATTCAAGAGCCATATATTTTTCCACCACCAGCTTGCTAGGCCTGTCGTGGCTTCATATGCATTATAATATAACTTAAGACTAGGACAAGCACAACATCCAGTCCCTGGCCGTTAATTCATCATTGTGAAAAGGTAAACCCACATTTAACCAATGATAAATTTTTCCGCCATGCCGGGAATTGAACTCGGGATCCTTAGCTCAGTAGAAAGACATAATACCGACTGAGCTAAGGTGTCGGATTGTTAAGGTTACCATGTGTGTAAAATTTAAATGTATCTACTGGAGCAATATTTTATTTATTTTGGTCCCAATTTTTTTATATATAAAAACTAAAAGAAAATTTAAAAAATGCCAACAATAATTTGCATCCTCTTCCATCCTATCTTAAATGCTTGTTTGTGAAATGAAGTCTAAGAGAAATTTAGTATGTAAAGTTGTTTATAAAAATTAGGGGTCTGCAAAGCTTCTATAATATCAATATTGATATGAATGTTGCTGTATTCGATCCAATAACTTGAATCAACCCAAACTATAAAAAAATCAATAGGGTTTTAGGCCGTTGCAAATCCCACAGTGCCTAGAATATGTTAGTAAAATTTAATAAGTTAACAATTCTTGTAAGGGAAAGTAAATGCTTATTAATTATTCCCCATTTTATCGAAAAATAAGCCACACTTTTTCCCCAATAATAGCTTTTATAGACCTTCGTGTAGTCTATAATTGCACCCTTGGATGATACAAATAATAAATATATTAGCTTTTAGGAGTGAATATTTACATAGAAATGGTTTATTATCACCACAACAAATGGTATCTTTACAGCTTAACTTTGACAAGGTGAACTATTGCTGTATGAACATATTGAATAGCTTAATGTTCATGCATGGTGACTTATAGCACTAGCGACCAAAACTAATCTGATGGTTTTTTGTATAATATGTAACTTATTTGACTTAACATCAGTGTTAGTATATTTAACTAGGATATGATTCAATTCAATAATTATTTGAAATTCATGAATAATATTTGCTTTGATTCGAGATTTGATTTGAACTCAAAAATTCTGCTTTGCAGATGTCTAGTAAAAATCAGTATGGCAGTTATTAAAATTTGTATTCCACATTTGTCTATGCTTGTAATATACATATCAAGAAAGACATAGTCACTCCTCCTGTGAATTTGTCTCCATCAACTTCTGAGTGTACAGATAACATATGAAATTACCCACTAATATCCAACTCTTATTATTTTCAAATGCTCACACTCGGATATGATGAGGTAGCTCAAGACTAGTATGACCGTGTGTCCACTGTAGATGTAATCTCCGCAGTACGTGTGCTGCCCATTGATGGAGAGACCGAAGCCAGAGATGAGCTGCCACACTCGCTTGACGACCACCAGTGTGGATGTACTGTTCAACTTGGGTGAGCAGTAATATGTTTTGCTGGCCACTGGGAGCACAGTGACATACATGGTGATGGAGCGCATCAGGTACAATAACGAAAGCAGCAGGAACACACGACGCATCACTATGAACCTAAACATAAACAAATAATTTAAAACTTGTAAATGAACAATACAGATATATATTATGTAGCTTAACAAAAAAGTTCAAAATATTATATAGCAAGAACTTGATTGGACTTATTGCTGCACTATTGCTAAAATTGTAATTATTTCAAACAAAACACAAATATATACGTGAGGTATTTATTTAACATGCATTTTCTGAGCTGAATAATTATATCAGCATATGAGAATTTCTATGAGCAGAACGAAAGGACACACCTACCAATTTTGCTGAGAGAGGTATTTTTACATACCTTCCAGAGTTATTTTATAAGCCACAATTGTTGTGCTACAGATCTGTGTCGCTCAAGAAAAATCCGTCGACTTCGACTGGGTTTAACCCTTGAAAATCAGGTACTGAGGCAAACATTTTACCCCAAGACCATCGATGTTGACTAATATATATATATATATAGTCACCATCGATATATAAATGTTGACTATATATATATATATATATTTGTGAGTAGGCTCTTAGTTGACTTAAAAATCGATCATACCCCAAGACCATCGATGTTGACTATATATATATATTTGTGAGTAGGCTCTTAGTTGACTTAAAAATCGATCATCGACCATCGACCATCGATGTTGACTATATATATATATATATATATATATATATATA
>CABFWO010001011.1:81542-106163 GCA_902155825.1 Timema genevievae
TATATATATATATAGTCAACATCGATGGTCGATGATCAATTTTTAAGTCAACTAAGAGCCTACTCACAAAGATGAAAACTTATTAATTTTTGTTACTATTAGTAAGTTTATTTCAGGTAATCTTAGCTGCACTAGTCCCTTTATCAATCAATAACCAGGTGGTGGGTGCGCTAATGCAGATGGTGTGCAGTTTATCTGATATCGTCCGTTATGGCTGGTTGCCTGCCGTAAGCACCTGTCCTTCGTACGCTGCTCAGCAACAAGATAGATTATCAACCAAACTAACTATTATTTTAAATATTCATTGCTTAGGATTTTCTTAAATGTTGTATTTATGATGCAATATTCTCGCCAAACAATAAATTATAGTTTTATTTTAGAGGAGTTTGGTCTATATATTTTTTTTTCTTTGTGATAATGTGTTATAAATTTAGCTCGAGATTATATAATTTCTTATGTAAATGTTTCCTATTTGAAAAAGTTCATTTTTAAATAAGGAAAATAGCTATTTTTACTAATGCCTCACTCAGAAGTAACTTTGTACTCAATAAATTTATATTTGTGTGAAATATTATTAAGATGAACAAGCTCACCATTCAAGTTGCTCATGCATCTTACAGCTCTATTTCCTTTGCCACCTCAAATTATTTCTTCAAACACAAAGGACAGCTCATCTTTTTAAATTATGTAACACACTAAGTACAGTGACGTTGGATTAGTGAAATTTAAAGCAAATAGCATGATTGGTTCAGGTGTATTTGGAAGCAATTAGATTACATTTCTCATCTTCCGCTCTGAGGACCTAGCCATAGGTTTGCCACATTGAATTATAATTTAACTAACCTGTGCTTATGGAAGATGAGTACAACCAACGATGAGAATGTGGCGATCATAATGAGAATCTCGGAAACGTCAAGCGCCCAATCCATGGCATTAACATTGTCGAGCACAATATCTGGCAAAGGTGCATATTTCTCCCTGTCTGGAACTCGTTCATGGACCAGGGAGAGAGAGGCAGTGGTTAGGATAAAATTCACCACCAAGATAAGGAATGCTGCAAATAAAAACTGTATTATGTTTCTGGAGATTAGCTTGTGTGTGATACATTTAGTATGAATAATTATAACCACCAGAGGTTTATATAGACGATTTACAAGTCGAAATTAACTTGAATTAAAAGGGTGAGTTCATGATGAATTATTACTCTGAAGAGAAATAAAAATAAAACCGTGTATCAAATTATGTAGGTAGGCTGATATTTAGAGTAAAAATCTGGTTATGATCTATTCAATTACTCACTAACTCACTCACTAAAATCAAAAGTATTGAACCTATAAAAAAACAAGAGCCCGGTTTGGTGGCCACAAGTTCTTAGGTGTTACTCTCGCAGTAGACTAGACTGCCGATTACTGGGAGATCGAGATTTGAATCTAGATCAGGTGTACTGAGGGTGGTTTTTCCAAATTGTTTTTCCACTTTCTCCACACAAATTTAAGTACACTTCCTCTAAATATAAGCTTCATCATCCCTTGTACTATTATTATTATTATTATTATTATTATTATTATTATTATTATTATTAGCACCGCGTCTTACTACCCGTTCGGGTTATACGCACTTACGCTAATGTGTAATGGTAGGGTGACTGTGATATGAAATGGAGGACCTACAGTTTAACGTGGAATCCGAACCACGGTGGAGGCCTGGCATTCCTCACATTCACAAGTTGTGATTAATACACATCTTGTCAGAGGTGAAGGAAGGGTTTGGCAATCAGATAAATCTGTTCCGGGACCAAGGATTGAACCCCGGGCCCTCAGCACAGAAGTCTGACACCTTACCCCTAGACCACCAGGTCACCTATCCCTTGTACTATCAACATAACAAGTACATAAGCTTCTAACCCAAAAGGGTAATAAAATGTGGTACTAAAAAAAAATACAGTAAATTTGAAATTCAGTACACACATTAGACCAATCATCACAACCAACAGAAATATCCTGTACCAAAATTTTCAGTTCTCTTTTATTTTTATTTTAGCTAGCCGATTTACTCTCCACCAAAAGGTCTTGACAAGGCTGAGTTTGACCCCGATCCAGACCTAGTGCTTCAAAGATAAATTTTGAAAGTGTTGGGGAATGAACCCGGGACCTCTGGTTTTGTAGCCAGAAACTATGACCACTAGACCACAAAGTGTGTATAAAATATGTTGATATTTTAAAAAATACCATGGGAGCCAGCAAAAGTATTACTTTCAGGTGCCAGTAACAGGGGCATTATTAGTCCCATGGTTAGCACACTTAAGTCTGGTCTTATAATTGACACGGGGTTTCAAATATTTGTTTGAACTCAAGATTTTGAATGTAATAAGCCATGGCAATTATTATTTTAAGAGATGACAAACTTTTTTTTATACAAGATATGAAATCATTACCTACCAAACAATTAACATTATGACGTGCTAATGAAGGATTATAATATAAGCTTATATTTTTAAATTAAAGCCTGTATACCACTTTGCTTTGACAGCCCAACAAACAAGAGTAGTAAAGGCAAGTGTTTTTACAGATTTTATAGCAAAACATTTTATCGGTGCAAATAAATAAAATGTTGCTCCAGAAGAAATATGAAGTTTAATTTTCTTGACATCTTTTTATCTTCATTTAATAAGTTTTTCATCTAATGTCACATGCTCATGTGAGATATTCAACAAGTGTTGATATCACGATGTGTAGAAAATTAAACTCTATGATTCTACTGGAGCAATAGTTGATTTATTTTGGCCAAAACAATTTTTGATATAAAAATTGCAGAAACACTAGCCTTTTCATGCACGCCCTTCTACACCACCCTAATATATTTGTTTACAAATAATGTATTGACAAGAAGTAATAGTAGTACCAATAGCTTCAAGTATACCAATATATTTTTTTCTATTAAGTTTTGAGCTTTGCTCTAATGCTAACAGCAGTACAAATCTACAAATAATAGACAAATAAAATGTTTTCTTTATAAGAAATAATGATAAGATGAAGATTTGAACACAAAAGGCTCAGCATTGGATGCCCAACATTTACAAAGTTGGATGTGTCTGTAATATAAAACCATCAATCTCCCCAGAACTTCCCTGAGAAGAAAATGTATATAACCTTTTATAGTTTGTATAAAACATGCAATTTAAAATAATGGCATTTTGCCATGTTTAGGTCTACTAAAATAAATCCTTAATGTGTTATCAACATTGATAAAAAGAGATAATAGAAATCAGGATCAAACTCCAAAAGTGGGACAAATGTTTACATTATCCCGCATTTGTTTAGATAGGGGCCACTTAGATTGTCTTTCAAATTAAGCATGTGCTTCACACACCTTTGTTTCTTGTTTCAAAGTTCAATGAACAGATATTAACAAGTTATTGTAAAGTTTTCAACTAAGTTGGACCTTTATAAAACTAGAGTGTTAGCTTTTATTGGGTTTGAAAAGTTGTATCATCATCAGGGTTGACTGCCAAAAGGGTGATTTTGTGTATGATAAAGTTTCTATCTCAACCATGGACCAAGGTTTTAATCACAATGATAGAAATTTCTGTTTTATTCCAACCGGTTAAATGAAGGTTTGCATAAACAAACGGTGGTTCAAAATTCTCTTTCCGAGAAAAGACCAATCAATATAGGCTAGTTCCTCATTTTATAAGCCTTAAATTTGTAGTACAGCTTACCAATAAACGTTTTCCATTTCTCCTTTGGGAATCTGGGTTCTTCTCTGAGAGGAGCAGGTACATCTATTTTAATTACGCCATTAATTGCGGTGCCATTCCTGTGTCCATCCGTTTTGTCATCCGAGTCGTAGTATTCACTGGTGGGAGAGTGGAGTCCATTGCTGCTTTTCCACGAGTCTGCTTTTGCACTAGGAGGGAGCAATGGCTGCACCAAACCATCATCATATCAGTGATATTTCAATATTAACTTTAAAAACTTAGGAACAGCCCAAGTAAAAACTCGAGAATAAATTATCTATCTAGTCAGGTTAAAATTACTCTACTATTACTATAATATCTACATCTATAACAAAGTAATATCTACATGTATATCAGAGTATTCTCACGCTTTTAGGGTGGCAGATTTTAAAAGGGCTAGAGTTATTATAATTATATCTAGTTAATAATAATTTGCCAATTATCAACACTGTTTAGGTACACTCTGTTTAACCTGAAAGTTAGCAGTCTTTCCTTAACAGATAATACCATGGCCCTATCTATAAACTACACCAGCGTTTTTCAAACTGTGCTCTGCGGAGCTCTTGGGCTTCACCATGGTTATTTGTGGCTTCGAGACCCAGTTTTAGAATATTCTTTGTTTGTTTTTCACACCATAAAATAGCATTAGTTATTAGGATTGTAAACTTTTTCAAATCTGAATAATGAACATCTGCCAGTGTCAATGAATTGCCTTTAGAAGAGAAAGAACAGAAAAGCTTATAAATATTTCAACAAATAATACTTTAAAAAGAAACTTTCAGTGGGATGACATTAAAAAATTGGGATTGAAATATCTGTGAAATCCCCTGAAATAAGAACTGGTAATCAAACTTTGAAATTTTGTATTAGTTTCCCAACAATATATATTTGTGGGCAAACTCTTTCATTGTATACTGCTACAAAGAATGAATTTAGAAACAGGCTAAATATAGTAGAAGGTAATCTGCACTTACAGATGGTAGCCATAGCTCCGAATATTGAAGCACTTGGTGATCAAAAACAAGCCTACCCAAGCCTATATATATATTGCATTTTGCAAGTGTAACTTTTTGCACATTTAAGTAAAGGTGAAACCTATTTTCTGTTTTGACTATTTATTCAAGTATTAAGTTCTAAAAGACTTGTAAAACTCAACTGTTGGGTAAAAATTTTTCTATGAGGGCTCTAGAAAGTATTTTTCTGGTGCAAGGGCTCGTTCAGTCTAAAAAGCATAGGAAACCCTGAACTATGCCATAGTGGAAACATGCAAGGTAAACGAAGTGTACATAGATTGTGAATCAGTGAGCAGAGTTTGTCTCACAGTCAAGTAAGTATAAGCCACAGCTCAGTTTTATCCAATCTTGATTGATTGCACTTGAGAGTAGGACATTTTGAACCTGCTTGAAGGTGGGGAAAATTTAAATATGTTCCTGTGTGTGCAACAATGACTTCGATTGAGTGAGGCCCTTACATCTGTGGTCAAGTGGTCTAAGGCGCTGGAATACCTATGCACTTTACTGTCAGTGACAGAAAATGAAGGGTTTAGAATCCCAATCAGATAATCTGGGAGCGCTTTTCCTTTCTTGTTATTTTTAATGTGGCTTTTTCGTAATAATCAAAATATGTGGCTGCATTTCCTCTTCTCTCTTCCTTCTTAACAACAACAATAAACGAACAATTTATTTTATTATAGTGCTGACCACAAGACTATTAACAGGCAACCACTGATATACACATAAAAACCGGATAGAATAAACATGTTAATTCAATTATAGATAAAACCAAATTTTAGATTAGTGAAAAGTGGTAAGGAAGTTTCTTAATAATGATGATGATGATGATAACATCACCACCAATACAAATATAATTAGTTGGGAAAATGTGATGATAGTGCCTAACAGCTCTGGTTATCCATGACTCGTGTTGTAATGGCTATAACTTGTCTTGTAAACAAATACACTTTGTTTAGCAATAACTATTCTCGCCATGATATCACAGAAATTAAAAGATGTATTTAATCAAAAAAACAAACTCCGGGACAGAATACATTGTGGAAATAATATTTGTGGAATGTGGGACAGATGCTCAAAACTGTGGAATGTCTCATAAAATTCACAAGTCTGGCAACACTATAGTAAATGAGGCATATATTGCAAAGTTCATTTGTAGTATATAATTACTTAAAAAATGCTATCAAAATGATGAAACTAACATTTATGAGTGATAAATATTTTATAAGAAAGTATATAAAGTTAAGTCTTTAAAATATTAAACCTAAATAAATCTGGCATTTTGTCTTTGTACTCCCCATTTTAATATACAATAGAACCTCGTTACTCCGGACCTTACTAAATCAGATTTCACTCCGCTTAATCCAGACAGCCCTTTTCCCAAAATAATACATTAATAGCCGCTGAGGAAAGAGCTGTTTCAAACTTGTTAGTGTGATATGTGACATGAGTGTGGATGAGCCAAGACAATCATGTTCTAAGAAGAGTTAGATTAGACGACCAAAATATTGTCTCTAAGGAATGCACATATTATTTATTTCCTACAGAATATCTTCCATTTGTATTACTTTAAATGTAAAATAAATGTGGTTTGTTTTTGTATAAGATGTTTTAAACTTACCTCTCCTTATTTTATAGGTTATTATTTTAAAGCAAGATATAACTTCAAACCCCAATTAGTCTGAGTTAATGAGGTTCTAGTGTATTTCAATTTAATTTCAGAAACCAGTCAATGCTTGACCAATTCAGGACAGTGCTTGGAAATATAGTTTTAAATCTAAACTAAAGCTAGTTTCTGTTCTCACAAAATAGCTAGGATTTAATATAGTAAGCAATTATGTTACAGTAGTCCAAATGACTTTGATTGTTTGATAGCTTTTTTGATAAAATTCTATACCCCAATTTTCTTACAAATAAGACATATCTGACAGCTAGAAAAGATATTAGATCTACTAAAGCAAATGTTTTCCTGCATCAAGTTGTGTGATCTGTAGCTTAGGGATATGGCACCAAAAGAAAAGTATCGATAACAGTTAAGTATCTGTATTGAAATTTTAATGTGGAAACAAGTGTTTTTTCTAGTAATAATAATTTCAATTTTTGCATAAAAATTGGATTTTCATCTTTATCTAAACACTGAAAATCATAATGGTTTTTAATACATTAAAACAAATTTTAAAAAAAGGCTTTTTTGCTATCCAACTTCTTAAAAAAACTTCCATAATTCACTTCTGGAAGGTGCTATTTTTTAACTACCTTAATCATTTAAATACTATATAAAGATAACTTATTAACTATTGATAAACACTAGAAGAATGTCTTGTTTCTTCTGCTTTAAACCGGCACAAAGACTTTTCTACTTCATTTGCCTGGGACACCCTTTAAGTTGAGTGAGTTCATTGAGCTCTACAAAAGCTTCTTTTGTTTAGTTTGTGATGACCATGCTCATTGAAAAGGAAGGGGTAGTAGACTAGTCGCCAATAACACCTTGGACCAGTCAGGCATCAGGCTGTATTGATAAATAAACATGAAAGAATATATATTAATTATGATGAGCTAAAAGAGATTGAATGCTAGAGTTGCTTCTTCTTGCTTGTCAGGCAGAAAATGAGTGAGAATTGAGAAATAGTGTCATTTGTTCTTCCTCCACAGACCTCTCTAGTAAACATCTAATCCTAGCATGAGTGAAGATGACAAAAACCTGGAGTGTGGGTACTAATATCACTAACAGTATCAGAAAAAAGTGTTGAATAAAAAATACTAGTATCGAAAGGAAAATATCCATACTAGTAAAGTATCGATACTTTTTTCACATACCTACTGTAGCTGTGATTTTTTATAAATACTATAAATACCTATAAAATAACATTAATATAATAATAAAATTTATTAATGTTGACCGCAAAAAAAAATATTGTATTTTCTAATAGGTCCATTTGTAATAAAATCAAGGTATACTTTTAGAATGGCTACCCACCTGTCGCTGGTATAGATCGGACTGGGTCATGTCTGTAGTCAGGCGCACACTATCTGTGTCACTGTGGAGGGTAGGGTCATCGCTGGACTGGTGAGGGACCCCCTTGATGTCTACCGTGTGGTGATCACTGGCTGTGTGAAAACTTCCGTAGTCACTATGGTTGCCACCCTTCGAGTCCAATACCATCCTGCACAATGGAATACAAGTCCAATTAGGGATGGGCCCTTACCCTTAACTGAATGAATGAATGAATGAATGTTCTGATAAGTGGATTATAAGAAAGAATGTCAACATTTAGTTAAAATTTGTATTTTATATTATTCTATTCTATTTGTATTTTCTCTTATATGTTAATACTTTTTTACAAGATTCGGATTCGGGATTCAAAGGTAAATTGGAGATTTGAATTTGTAAAATGGTGCATTCGACCCAAATCTAATTAAAAAAGATGATTGATGAAATGTATGTGCTCTCATGTGGGGACTCTAAAAAAATACAAAGCACTAGGATGAATAATTTTTAAATAGCTAGGATGGCAAACCAGTTTAACTTATTTACTCAAGCTCGGATAATGTCAAATCTTTAGAATAAGATATATTAGATTTTTTCAAACATAGAGTATGCTGAAGTTTGAGCAAAGTTAGTGTTGAACGTGTTTGTTATGTTGTTCTACAATTATTATTCTTCCAAGATCCAACTTTATATAAGTTATTGAAGTTGGCTTATGCTCTTATCCCTCAAACAATAAAATGTTGTAGGTGAATTTGTCTTCTGAACTATAAATATTGTGTCAATTTCTCATTAATATCATACCAAAATATTGGCCGGAACTTGTGTGCTCATACTTTTAGGTCACATTTTATTTAACAAAGATTGGCTACATGCATACATATTTTCAAGTTTTAACAATTATTGCTAAGAGTGTTTTATAACATTATTTTACATTTTGTAAGAAATTACTATATATAACCTGTAACTTAGTTAATTCGGTAATGCATTTGTCTACTGAGCTAAGTAGGTGTCCAGGGTTCAATCCCTGTAAGCCTTAAAATGTACTATTGTGAAATTTGATTTAATTTGTTGCTTTTTGTAAATGGTTGTTTTTATTGGTGATTACACATTTACACTATGCATTAGTGTAAGTAGCTTAATATGCCTAGTATAATATGGTTAAGAAAATGCATTGTGTTCACCAGGAGAAGGGTTAGGGAACCATATTGTTGAAAAACACCCATTCAATTACCATCTGGGTCAAAGTAAAGAACGCTCATGTACATCTAGCTCTAATGGTAGTAATTTTTACTTTTCCACCTTTGGTACTATTTATTATTTTGGTTTACCAGTATCTACATTTAATTTTGAATGAGGTATGTAAGGAGAGAATATAATTTAGAGGAAATGTATTAGGATTTGTTTGGGGAAAGCGTAAGAAACCATTTAGGAAATTACACCTTCAATACGATGGTAAATCAGATTTGAGAAGAGTGAAGTTTGGTCTGCATAACCACTGATACTGGTTAATTTTAATAAATACTTAGAATTAATATTGGATGTTGGATACAAGCTGTGCTACTGGAGCAGCCATTTGGGGAAAACATATAAAAAGTTTTATCCATACTTTTAATTGATTTGATTGATTTCTTTTTGAATAGTGAGAATCTGAAAGAGGGGCATGTGTGTATTTATAAAATACAGCTTAATAAATTACTATAGGAAAATGTGATAAGTCATATAAATATTATTTAACTTATTAGTTTTGTTCAGTAATGTAAAACATAATGTGCTCAATTTTCTTCGAAAAAAGGTTTCGTCTGTCAGAGGTATGCATAGGGGCCATTCTCTTAGAAACATGCCTTTTGCTGTCCCAAGTAAATAAATGCTTTTCTTTTAATTTAATTTCAATACTTTTTTTTACCTGTTATTAAGTTTAAAATGCTCTTATGTGAGATCTCCCCTCCGTGTCATGACCCTCAGTCTTTATGGCTCCATTCTTGACATGCACAAATTTTTTGTTTTTAATATTTCATGGTGATAAAGAACATTAACTCAAATTGATGATAAATTACTCAATGAATGACAATAAGCTCTTAAAATATTAATTTATTTGTAATAAAGGGGTGTTTCTCACAACTAAACCTCACCTCCATGGGAAAATCGTTAAATAGAGTGCAGTGTCAACCAGGAAACCTTCATTGGATCTATTTGAATATCTGATGGTCACATTTCAGTTTGTTATGTGCTGCAGTAATAAATGATGTGAGTGATTATGTGATTTTGTGTGTTCATATCTTGTTTGGTTGGTCAGCATTCTCAACTCAGTTTCCTTGTAATTGCAGGTAATTAATGCTCTAATAAGATTATTAATATAATGTTTTTCTGCAGTATAAATATACATTATTATATATTAAGTTTTTAGTTTTTATACTTAACATGGCTTTTTTGGCGGAGGTTAGGAAGTTGCCAATTCTCATCTCCGTGGTGCTCACCTCTGTTACCTTGTCTACGTAATGGAGGTGAGGAGGGACCACAGTGGTGAGAATTGGCTAAATTTTGGAAATTTTAGTCTGCATCCTTTCTTTCTTATTTGTTGAGCGTTTCAAAAAATGTTTTGGTTTTTGTTCATTTACCATTCAATTGTGCTATTTACTGATCAAAGTAAGCAAATAAAGGAAGAAGCCTCAAAGGTTTGAAAAAACTAGAGAAGAAATTCCGAGGAAGAAAGTAGACTGTATGCTGAAGAGACAAGTTGGTACTCGCCAAGTAAGAACAAAATTGCTCTCCATTGAAAAAAAAACTTAAAAAAGCACTGTCTAGGGGAAAATAAGGTTTGTGGCAACTTTTTATGGGAAGATAATCAATTACTTCAAATTATTATCTTATGGAAGAATGTTGAGCCCAAAAGGGAACTTGCATAAGAGGAATGCAAGAAAAGTAATCAAAAACGCTAAAATATTAGTTACAACATTTTTGGAAAGGGATGAAGTAGTCAGTCGCCTATGTGCTGGTAAAAAGGAAGCCATTAGTTTAAAAAAATGTAGAAAACCAAAGAGGTATATCAATGACACTCTTGAAAATCTACACAAGAGGTTTCTGTCTTCTCCCCCTCAACTCAATTGAAGTACAGTGAATTGTCCACTAATGATGGAGATGAAACACAAGATCATAGTGACTGTGAAATGATCCAATGTAAAGCTAAAGAACGTGATTATGTTGTAGTAAAGTAATGTGGCAAGAAAACAGTCAAGCCTTACGTAGCAATAGTGCAATCACTTGAGAACATTAACGAGTAAATAGAAGAATTTTTGAGAAAATCTGCTGGTGGTAAATTATTTGTATTCCCCCAAAACGATGATATTTCACTGGTGGACATACTGTGTATTTTGAGTAACCCAACACTGAATAATTGGAAGCAGTACAGAAACATTATTTTATTAGATAGGTTAGTAATTAATTTTATTTTTATTTATTATTACATCTCATCAATAGTTTTTCTCACCTTCGTCTCAGTAACTTGTTTAAAAAAGCGTGGTATTTCCAAAAGAAAGGTCATTGATTTGGAAAAGCAATTTCCTAGTGCCTAAGTACTTTATATCTAACTCATAAAAAATATATTCATTTTAGATTATTAAAAAAAAGTTAATTTCAAAAAGCGTTTTCTGTGAGAATGACCCCCTGCTTTTGTATAAACTTTATATTACATTGGTCCCATGTATCGAGACCCATTTCTCCCGATAGTTGAGTTGTGTGGAGATATATACATGGTTTCAAATTTGTAGCACTGATTTAAAAAATAAGAAATTCAAACTATCAGTTTTGATATCCCAAAGAGTATTTATTATGTTGTCTTATTGTCAATACTGGGCATAATTATGCATTTCATTTCAATAAGTATGTGGAATTGCTTCTTGGTCACTAGTAAGCAATAAAATATGTTTTATAATTGCCTGGAATTTTTTATTATTATTATTATTATTATTATTATTAACTCAATTTCCATTATTTCTTTCATCTCAAAAGTCAATACAAAGGTTTCCTACGTTATTTTTAGTGCCAACTTATATTGTCACATTTACCATATTTATCAGCTTTTACTGTACAAATAAAATATATAATAGCTAAACTAATAGAACTTTAAAATGAAGTGTTGCCATGTTGAATCCCATCACCCTTCTCGTTCCAAAAAACAACAAAACTAAATCCTTAAAATAATTTAAATGTTTAGGCATGCCTTAAAGAGAAAAAATAGGATTTTAAAATTAGTTAACGGATGATAAAAATTATGTGAAAATGTTTTGGCTGTTAGTGTACATACATCTCATAGTACATCTTAGTACAGGTTATAAGCACTATGCACTAATTATGCTAATGAATTAGGGATAGGAAGGTTGAATTTAGAAGAAGTGTACCCGCATTTGTGGAAAATTATTTAATAACCCCCTCCCCCTTCAGTTGCCTAAACCCGACCGGGATTCAAACCCTGAGCTCCCTGTCATTGGTAGTTTAGTCTAGTGCGAGAGTGATGTGGCCATCGAAGCATGTCATAAGTTAATTGAATGTGCCTCTAGATATGATACTGTTGTGATTTAACAACAAACCTCTACTAGCCACAAAGCCTTTTAAATTGGATTCAACTTTTTATTATTTTTTACTAAGTACCGCGTCTTACTACCCATTCGGTTTATACGCTTAAGTACTAATTACGCTAATGGATTATGAATTGGGAAGGTTGAATCTAGAGGACATGAACCTGCATTTGTGAAGAGTGTGAGTGGAAAACTTTTTTTAAACCCAGTTGACCTGACCGAGATTAAAACTTCGATCTCCCCGTCCTCGGAAGTTAAGCTCAACACGACTAGCGCGTTAGCTAACTACGCCACCGAGGCGGGTTTCTATCGTATAGAATATGGCCTTTTAATAAGTCACGAGCTCTGTGACTGTCAACCTCATTTATTTCCCCAGTTGGGAAATCATTGTCACAAGATGCTTATCTCCCAAGGCTAGTTCTTATTTGACTAGTACTTTCAACATAGGATAACACATGCATTTTCAAAATATAATTTAACAGCCAGTTTTCAAACTCCATCCTTTATCTTACTTTGCTCAATACATTTGAAAAATACATTTATTTCAGGTATCAAAACACATATTTAATTATAGTCATTAATTTAGTGTATAATTTATATTTGTTTTGTTCATTTATGCACCAATTTTTGTGACTTGAAAATGTTGTTGGTATTATTGAGAACTACGAGTTATGGAAAGAATAAGTTCTGAAAACAGTTTAGGTCCTCACATAATAATGTGTATGTCCTTTGTATTTTTCTAGTGTAAATGTGCAGTTAATGAACAAATGTTTCATAATATCACATATTTTACTTGTGCAAATACTCCTTCCGTGAACCACGAGTTTTATTTTAAATGCATAGTCAGTGATGGAAAATATATTCATACAAGTTTGTAAATGCAATAGGCCCCCTATAATATATGATAGTGAAAAGTAAATGATGTAATTTTAATATGGGATATACAAAGCTCACTTAAAAAAAGTAATGGATCAAATTGTTTTTCTTCATTAAATACAACATAGGTCTATTTGTTTGATTAAAATCTGCCTACAATTTTCAAGCTGTACAATTATTATTGATAGTATTGAGCCAACTAAAATAATGAGTCAGCACACATCTCGGGTGTGTTTGATCATATCTCCGAGAGGGATGATGTGCTCAGGTGTGTTTGATCATATCTCCTAGAGGGATGATGAGCTCAGGTGTGTTTGATAATATCTCCGAGAGGGATGATGTGCTCAGGTGTGTTTGATAATATCTCCTAGAGGGATGATGTACTCAGATGTGTTTGATCATATCTCCGAGAGGGATGATGTGCTCAGATGTGTTTGATCATATCTCCGAGAGGGATTATGTGCTAAGGTGTGTTTGATCATATCTCCGAGAGGGATGATGTGCTCAGATGTGTTTGATCATATCTCCGAGAGGGATGATGTGCTCAGGTGTGTTTGATCATTTCTCCGAGAGGGATTATGTGCTAAGGTGTGTTTGATCATATCTCTGAGAGGGATGATGTGCTCAGATGTGTTTGATCATATCTCCGAGAGGGATGATGTGCTCAGGTGTGTTTGATCATATCTCCGAGAGGGATGATGTGCTCAGGTGTGTTTGATCATATCTCCGAGAGGGATGATGTGCTCAGGTGTGTTTGATCATATCTCCGAGAGGGATGATGTGCTCAGGTGTGTTTGATCATATCTCCGAGAGGGATGATGTGCTCAGGTGTGTTTGATCATATCTCCGAGAGGGATGATGTGCTCAGGTGTGTTTGATCATATCTCCGAGAGGGATGATGTGCTCAGGTGTGTTTGATCATATCTCCGAGAGGGATGATGTGCTCAGGTGTGTTTGATCATATCTCCGAGAGGGATGATGTGCTCAGGTGTGTTTGATCATATCTCCGAGAGGGATGATGTGCTCAGGTGTGTTTGATCATATCTCCGAGAGGGATGATGTGCTCAGGTGTGTTTGATCATATCTCCGAGAGGGATGATGTGCTCAGGTGTGTTTGATCATATCTCCGAGAGGGATGATGTGCTCAGGTGTGTTTGATCATATCTCCGAGAGGGATGATGTGCTCAGGTGTGTTTGATCATATCTCCGAGAGGGATGATGTGCTCAGGTGTGTTTGATCATATCTCCGAGAGGGATGATGTTCTCAGGTCTGTTTGATCATATCTCCGAGAGGGATGATGTGCTCAGGTCTGTTTGATCATATCTCCGAGAGGGATGATGTGCTCAGGTGTGTTTGATCTTATCTCCTAGAGGGATGATGTGCTCAGGTGTGTTTGATCATATCTCCGAGAGGGATGATGTGCTCAGATGCCAACATAGAATCATGCTTTAAAAAAGAACAAAGAATGGTTTAATAATAGGACTAATACCATAGGTGAAAGGGTTATTTGCACATCAGACTAGTTTGCGCAGGTGTAATTTATCTAAAAAAGTATTGTGTTGATTATACATTATAAATAGCACTTTTCCTAGTGATGTATGTAGATAATATTATAAGTAAATACATATTTTACGATGAAATTATGAGACTATACAATTATTTTAGCAAACATGATTAAAGTTACACTTCCCTGCATTACACAATAGTTTAATTTTATAAAATAAAGTTTTCCTAAGCTCATTTAACTTGTGTCAGAGAAACACATATATTACACCTAAATAAACACTTCAATATTAATGCGGTAAAAGGATGATGAACATGAAATAAATAAAAAGATTTTACATAATTTGTTGGCTCATTCATGCAATCTTAAGTTAAACAACATTACTTGCCTGTGGCGCTCCAATAACTACAGTGCTAAGGTAACATATATATACATGAAATATATATATATATATATATAGGAACACCGGTCACTTACCAATGTTAAGAGAAACTTATTAAAAAAAATTAAATGCAAATATAAAATATTTTTTCCAAGAAAACTAAAATTTATTATGCTCCTAAATATTGAAATTATTCTCGAGACATTAAGATTAAATTATTATGTATTCAACAATGGCTGAAATCACGAGAGTGAAAGTTGACAAACGTAAGAATAATTAGAAATATAAACTTGTTAATATCCTTATGTATAAAAATAGCTTTGATTCTGGAAGTTCAGATTTTGTAGAATAATTAAGAGTAAAAGATGTTCATGTATGGCTTGTAATGGGGAGGGATGTATCTCAAATAAAAACATCTCAAATAGAAACATCTCATCCATTGAATTGGTCATCTATTGCATAAAATCTTGTAGAAAATTATTGAAAAATAAAATTCGAATTGGACCAGCTCACTTCCGTCGGGGACAATTCAAAAACGCTCCATAATGGAATTGTAAAGGTGAGCTCTTACCAAAAATAACATACAACTCCCAAAAATGTTGACTTTAAGCTTATGTTAATAAAATGGTGATCCAAGAAATTATATGGAAAAGAAACAACAGCCTGAAAATATAATAGAATCGAAATAAGATATTAACTATTCTTTTTAAATTGACAGATTACTATATTCGAAGCTCGCGGTGTTTAAATGTTAACAAGATTCCCTCTTTCTTGCTCGGCCCATATTTCTCTCACACTCTAGTTCTCCTGATTGCTACTAGGGCGCCAGCTTAAACACAGTAAAGACAATGAATGGCCTTCATTCATACGTGAAAGGAATTTAAGTTATGTTCTGCAAATAATATAAAAATGTGTTAAAAATAAAATATATGGATTTAATTTTCTTACAGCCTTACCATTAGATAAGGTGATCCAGAAAATTCACAGAAGATTATTAGTAAAGAAAACTTGATTGTATGTAATGCTCTAGGATTATGAACCCATAAGGTGTCTGCTCAAAATGATTATCTACTACTTGATAAGATCCATTTTCAAATAAATGTTTCAGAACAATGGCAGAGGTGATATAACATGAATAACGACTATAATATGTAGGTGGAAATTTGGAAAGAGCATCATTAACAATGGTTTCACAATAATAAACTAATCAACTTCAAAAACAAAAATATCTGTGAACAATAGATGCAGACATAATACATAAAATTTGGGAGATGTGTAACAATGAATACTCTAATTAAATAGATAGGTGTGTACATATTAGGAATCACAAGTGTAAAACAGGGGAGAAAAGGTTGTATAGAGAGTACACAAATAAACCTCTATTGTCCTCATCAATTGGTAGGTTTATGCTAATGTCAAAATAGTTATTGGTGCTTATAACAAATACAAAGAGATGAAAATAGACAAAGGGCTAAATTAATTTCATTCGAATGAAGCCAAAAAAAGAAATTCCAAGGAAGAATGACATCAGTTTGTGGTATTTTGATAAACATTTTAGGGACAAGATTATTTAGCCTAATACAGGAGAGAGAGCATAGTTAGCTAATAGTTATCTGCAACTGTAGGCACGTGCAGTAAACATCAGTCTCGTATATTACGGTCTGCCCGTGATGGAGTTTGAATCCTGGTCAGGCGCAATGAAGCACCACAGACTATCCCTTCACACAGATGTGTGTACATTTCATATAAATACTACCTTCCTTATCCCTACCTAGGTAGTTAAATGCAAATAGTCCGGAAGAGAAGTGAGATGTGGTGGAAAATTATTTAGTGTTTGTTATTTGTTAATAATGTGGAAACAGTTAACAAAGCCAGGAATTTGGTGTTTTTAAGCCTAACTGGCTTTACCAAAAAGGTTTCATTTTTTTTATGTTCATAGGCAAGTGCTGATGTTTTTTGAAAAATTTAATCCCGCTAACTTCCCTAAGTCATTTATAGTGGTAGTGGTACAGTAATAAAACAAATTAAAAAAAGTAGTATCGTACTGTAGTCGTGCAGACTTCGTAAATATGGGAATTTAATTCCCAACATTATAGTAGATAAAGTTTACATTTCATGTAACCAACACAACAGTAATAATTTATAGATACATCCACAGAATATTATGTTTTTTTAGCGATGTATCTTACAACCCGTTTGGGTTATACGAATATGTCCTAATAACACTAATGTTTTATAAATGAGGTTCGGTTGAATTTAGAAGAAATGTACCCACACTTGCGTGGAGGGTGAGAGTGAATGAAAACCTTTAAGAAAAAACCCTCTCAGCTAACCTGACCGGGATTCGAAACCCGTTCTCATCTTTGTCGGTCTAGTCTATTACATGAGTGACACATTAGACAATTCGATAACCGAAGTACTATTATGTTTATTAATGTTAGCATAGGTATAATATATTAAATAAGGCCATATTAAATATCTTGCAGCATAATTTATAAAATGACGCCACTAGCACAACAAAGTAAAGCATACCTTCAACATCTGGAGCAATTAAGATAAGATAAAGCACCTGTTGCCTGTGAGCCTTCAGGTATTCTGCATGGGATTTAATAGCTAATTTCTCAATTCAAGAACTTGTCATCACTCCAAACTACAAGAAACCACAGCTGTCATACTAACAAAAATATCATTTGCTCTGGACTATTTTAATATATTATATTAGTTTATTATTATTATTATTATTATTATTATTATTATTATTATTATTATTATTATTATTAGCACCGCGTCTTACTACCCATTCGGTTTATACGCACTTACGCTAATGTGTAATGGTAGGATGATTGTGAAATGAAATGGAGGACCTACAGTTTAACGTGGGATCCGAACCACGGTGGAGGCCTGGCATTCCTCACATTCACAAGTTGTGATTAATAAACGTCTTGTTAGAGGTGAAGGAAGGGTTTGGCAGTCAGATAAATCTATGCCGGGACCGAGGATTGAATCCCGGACCCCCAGCACCGAAGTCTGACACCTTACCCCTAGATCGCCAGGTCACCCTACATTAGTTTAAAAAAAATCATGTAAAACATAAGTAGAAAAATATATTTTTTAAAAAACAAAAAAAAAGTTCATACTGGAAAATTAGCCTACAGCCTGTTAAAGATATAATGAGAAGGTGCTACAGACAAATTATACAAAATTATGAAAAACAACTTTTGAAGCTTTTTATCAATATCAAATATTTCTACATTTTCAAAGATTATAAAAATAATTTGCTTAAATAATGCCTTTACAAATTCTTTTTTAATTTTGAGTCAAGTAAATCTACTCTAATGATTTACAAAATATATAAATATTTTAAATTTGGTTTAGTTACCAATTTAATTAATACTGGTAATGTTTTTTAAAACTGTCAGCTTCTTTGCAACCTGTAAAGCCACTTTGAATATACTAAGTTGTGTGTTTAACGGATGAGAGTTGTTTGCAAAATATAGCCAGACAATTTGAGTCTAAAGGATTGGATTCAAAGATACAATAATTATTATAGCCCACGATGGCGGCCGCATGGTCTAACGCGCTACTCTCGCAGTAGACTAGACTGCCGATGACTGGGGGATCAAGGTTCAAATCTCAGTGGGGTGTATTGAGGATTTTTTTCCTTCAAAATAGTTTCACTCTTCATCCGTGCAAATGCAGGTACACTTCATCTAAATATAACCTACATCCCTAAAACCATTAGCTTAATTAGAATATAAGCGTATAACCCTAGCGGGTAGTAAGACGTGGTGCAAAATATAATATATTATTATACTTTACTACTTTTTAAACAAATGTTTCCCATAGAAAATATTGTTAGCTGCCATTACATTGTCTAGTACTTGTTCTTATACATGCCATAACCAGAATTAATCTTGAGGGTGATGTACTGTAGGGGCTCATTTGGAAAACCACCAACAGATGATGTCGAGAAATAACAATGAATCCCTACTAACGTTAGTAAAACGTTTATTTTTACCACGTTGAGTGGTAGGTGTTGTATGTTTATAAGATCCAATAAGCCAATAGCCTAGGCATTGAGGAGAGATAACTAACTATACGGTTTTAAAGAACTTTAGCGTTCATGGCCCCCAAAACGTAAGTTCGCCATTCTACCTTATCCTTCCAATCCTTAAACTGACATCTATCCTTCTTCAAAACCATGTGCTCATCTACATCTTGGTCTACCAAGGAGTCTAATTTCATTCCGTTTTCCTAATAAACTGTTGTGAGCACACCAGTAACACCCATTCACACCACATCATGGCCACGTCCGTTATCACCCATTCACACCACATCATGGCCACGTCCGTTATCACCCATTCACACCACATCATGGCCAGGTCCATTATCACCCATTCACACCACATCATGGCCAGGTCCGTTATAACCCATTCACACCACATCATGGCCAGGTCCGTTATCACCCATTCACACCACATCATGACCACGCCCGTTATCACCCATTCACACCACATCATGACCACGCCCGTTATCACCCATTCACACCACATCATGACCACGCCCTTTATCACCCATTCACACCACATTATGACCACCCTATATCAGCTTGCACGCCTTAATGAGGAATACAATAATATAAAATGTCAATACTTTCAAGGGCAGGAATTGGACCCACCTTTTTCCTCCCTTAAAAACAGTTTGGTTCTGGGCTTGTGAGTAGATTTTATCTAAAGTTAAGTTTATTTTGAATTGAGTATTTTGGCTAGTTGTGGAGCCTTATCCTCTTATCAATTCAAATTTTATAAAGAAACAAACTCACAAAATTATTAATTATATTAGACCAAACATTTATTGTTATTAAGTACAGCTACGCAGACACACTAAAAGACTTAAAAAACATGTCTAGTGGGTTTTTTCAATTGAAAATGTTTGGCCGACAAAGAGTGGACATCATACTTAAAGATCAGCTCGATAAAAGTATCAGCCAACATAGTGAATTTGTAAAGAAGAATAGAGATATTTTTGAAACGCATGATTGATGCGGTATGTTTCCTTGGTAAACAGGAGCTTTCTTTCCTAAGACATGACAAATGTATTGACGCTTTCAACAGAGGAAACTATTTAGGGTTCGGTCAGACTGACAAGCGTGCGAGCGAGCGCGTGATTAGCAGATAGCTCTCTATAGTTGTTGACGAGGAGGCTACGAATCTTGGCTCAGTGAAATGAGTGTGGTTTTTGACAAATGATTTATTGTTGTGGTTTTCTCCTCCTCTCTCCACACTAATGGTGATTCTTATTGGTAAAGGTCTACTTTGATAATATTGAAGTATTTTAACATATCAGTTTTACATATATATACATGCATATAAGTATGGTTTATGATCTTACCAATTAAATTAGGCCGTTAATATCAAGTGTGCTAAACCTCGATAGTAGTAAAAATGTCAAAATGAGAAGTTTTCCTAACACTCAATGAACCAACATATAATAATATTGCCTAGCGCCTGTAAACTAGACTGTACCGGGTCGAGCACGCTTGAAAAAT
Organism: Timema genevievae; assembly: GCA_902155825.1. NCBI lineage: Eukaryota > Metazoa > Arthropoda > Insecta > Phasmatodea > Timematidae > Timema > Timema genevievae. The sequence continues at coordinate 102,160 of CABFWO010001011.1, forward strand.
ATNATAAGTTTTCCTAGCACTCGATGAACCAACATATAATAATATTGCCTAGCGCCTGTAAACTAGACTGTACCAGGTCGAGCGCGCGAACTTGAAAAATAGAACCAGTTCTATCTTTCAAGCGTGCGCGCTCAGTCGCTCGCTCACGCGCTCCAGTCTGGCCACCTCTCATTACAACCCATGTGTTCTATTTTAAATTTTAGTCGCTCGCTCAGTCTGGCCGCCCCCTTAGAGTTTTAGATGCGCTTCAGAAATATGACCCTCTTTTGGAACATCACCAAAAGAGCTCTACAGTTTTCCGTGGAACCTCCTCAGCTGTGAAAAATGATCTCATTCGGTCTATCTCCTAAGTCCTCATTGATGAAATAAAGAAGGTAGCCCAAGTTTCAACTTTTGCTGCCATACTTTTGGATGAAAGTTGTGATATAACATTCAAAACACAGCTGTAAACCATCTTAAGATATGTATTAGATCAGGGGTCAGTAAACTACAGCCCACGGGCCAAATCCGGCCCACCACCTCTTTTTCTAAAGCCTGCGAGTTAGGAATGGTTTTTATATTTCTAATTCTAATTCAAATCCAGCAGCATGTTTCGTAACTTAATGTAAGTTCAGAAGACATTTCCATATTTCAAAATCCATTTGACCGTTTTATTAAGGAGCTTCCACCTAACCTTCAATTGTAAGTAATTAATCTGCAGTATGATGACAATCTAAAAGGCAAATTTCAAGAGAAGAATCTAACAGAATTCGATAAATGTCTTCCAAGCGATGAATATAGTCAATTAAGATAATATGTCCGGGCTTTTATATCTGTATTTGGCAGCACTTAGCTGTGCGAAAAAACATTAAAAAAAATGAAATAGGTGAAATCTCAATGTAGGTCAGCATTCACATATAAACCTTTGTAATCAATTTTAATGAGAGGGAAAGATAACTTTGAACCCCAATTCGGTGAAATGCTATTTCAAAAAACGCAAAGCCATTCTTCTCATTAGTAGAGCTATATTTCAAACAATTGTAATCTTATTATTATTATTATTATTATTATTATTATTATTATTATTATTATGTTACAGTTTGTTCAGTACATTTGTGAGAACTGTTTTTTTTCCTTGTTATTTAAGTAGACAGACCTACCTACATAAAAATCCTCGAGTTTACCTCCTGGCCCTCAGAGCCTAAAATATTTACTATTTGGCCCTTTACAAAAAATATTTGCCGACCCTTGTATTCGATGATGCTGTTCATGAAAGGTTTGTTGGGCTTACCGGCGTTAGTGAGGACAGAAACTCAGAAGGTTTGTTGAAACATGTTGTTAGCACAGTAGAAAAGTACAAACTTATAGAGAAGTTAGTTGTTGGGCAAACTTATGCTGTGATGGCAGATCATTTGAATGACTTGCACTAAAAAAAGTTATGAATGTTTACCCAAATGCACTCCTTACTCGATGCTATGTCCATACATTGAACCTCATCTTGCAACAAAATATGACGAATATCAAAGACTGCAATTTTTTTACAAACCCTCAATGGCCTATCTGCATTTTTCTCAAAATCGTCCATGAAAACAATAGCTCTTCATTAATGTCTTCCTAAGAAGTTGCCTACTGTGGCACCTACCAGATGGAACTTCACTTTTAAATAGTACATCCAGTAAGCGACCAATGGTGAGAGCTTATTGAGTTTTTTGAAAATGCCATTGATTGTTCTGAAGAATGGGATGCTGACACGGTGGTTAAATCACAAGGCTTCTTGCCTTTGTTGAAGAACCTAAATACAGTTTTTTCTACTTCAAGTATTTTCAAGATTATTTGCATATACAGATGTTTTATACAATTTACTTCAAACAAGAAATTTTGATAGTTTGTAATGCTGCAAGAAAATAGAAGAGATGAAAAATGAATTTCAACGAGCAAAGGATGCTGCCTTATACGAGTTTTGGTATGCGGCACTGGGACGGAGGGGAGAGTGATTTGAATCTCCTTCAAATAAACGACATCGTGGTTGTATAAGAAAAGATGCATGCCATCAACTGTATTTTGAAATAATTATTGATAACATTAGTGTTCACACACACAAAAAAAAAAGGGTTTGCGGCTTAAAATGGAGGAATGTTCGACTACGTTCGGTTAAAGAATGAACTTGTGGTACTTTAATGTTCGTATGAGTTCTACAATAAGTCAGTTCATGAGTTAATGCAGTTTTTAGTTGAAAATGATCTCAGTTCAGGCTTTCAAGAAGTGTTCAAATTGGCAGAATTGATAATGATCGTTCCAGCAACTACTGCTTCTGTTGAAAGATCGTTTTCAGCATTAAAGCGAATCCACAGCAGCCGCAGATCTACACAAGGCTAAGATCGACTCTCCAGTCTTAGCCTACTGTCGAATGAAAAGAACTTTATAGCAAGGTTAGAATGAAGAACACATTTTACGATGCCGTCACAGAGAAGTTTCTGAAAAAGGAAAGAAGAATGGATCTTATCTTCAAGTGAAATCTTTTAAGTGGAAATGTGCTCTATTTAGTAAATATTTTTTCTTCCGGATTAATAACTATCATTGCGTAAGTGAATACAGTTGTTTTTTAAAGTAAGAGGGAAGGGGTTAAATAGAAGTATATATTCATTTTAAGTAGCAGCCCACCTGTCTCGCATTACCTAGTTAAGCCATTGAGTCACGCGTGTTGATCGCTCACCTAAGCTACTGCTAGAGTCAAACTCAAGAAAGAACCTTAAGTGTTTGGTTGTAACTGGGACTAATTGAACTGTGGAGGGGTCACATTGATTAGTATAGTAAACTGGCCGGGAGACTGACGTCACACCCGTCAGTGCATATGCACTCGACCGTGACGACACTGCTCTCTGTACAGTTGCGTAGTTGCAACTGACACAAGGATATTTCACAGGGGCATCAGAAATACATTCCATGCAACTGAGACAAGGATACTTCACAGGGGGCATCAGAAACACATTTCAGGATTGTCGCGAAGAAAGATTTTTATACTAACATGATTACAAACAAGGGTATTACGTCCAAACGACTTAATAAGCATTAATATTGGTTATCGAGTCTAAGGCGTCAGTTTCACTACATATACAATAGTATATTCCTCCAGGCTATACGGATTTAACTAAACTAATGGGGTAAGAATGGAGGTATAATTCAGAGGAAACGTACCTGCATTTCATTGGAGGGATAGTGGGAAAACATTTAGGAAAAGCTTCCCTCAATATATCCGGCCGGGATTCGAATCCCGAGCTCCCTGTAGCTGGCAAACCAGACCAAATTCTACTGAAACCTTAAACACGTCAACGTTTATGTTATATTCAGCTTGTGGTTCTCTTAGTATTAAAAATGTGTCCGCATTCGTCAGCCTCGCATTGTCTGGTTCCAAAACGTGGTACCTTCTCAGGGGTGGACTGGGACACATCCCAGCGGGCCAGTTTAATTGGTCCACCGCAACCACTTTATACTAAAATAAAACTATTCATATAATTCTTAATGATTGCTTTTATTAATTTTTAGTCAAAAGTTCCAGTTAGTCTGACGGGAGCCCATAATATGTGTAAATATATTATTATTATTAGCACCGCGTCTTACTACCCGTTCAGGTTATACGCACTTACGCTAATGTGTAGGGTGATTGTGAGATGAAATGGAGGACCTACAGTTTAACGTGGAATCCGAACCACGGTGGAGGCCTGGCATTCCTCACATTCACAAGTTGTGATTAATACGCGTCTTGTCAGAAGTGAAGGAAGGGTTTAGTAATCAGATAAATCTGTGCCAGGATTGAGCCCCGGACCCCCAGCACAGAAGTCTGACACCTTACCCCTAGACCAGTGGTCGGCAAACTTATTTGCCAAAGAGCCAAATATGAACATTACAACAATTTAAAAAAAAATTGGGAGCCAAATCTGCTTGTTTAGTAAACTTTTATTACACTAAATAAAACTAAATTTCATACTTAATAAATATTTATTAATGCGAACAATGTGCTTGCATCT
>CABFWO010001011.1:106921-119032 GCA_902155825.1 Timema genevievae
GTTTGTGTTTACGTTTACGAAAACTAATAAAATTAAACTCGATGTTCGTTACGTATTTTTACAACAATATAAAATTTTAATTACCTATCTATCTTTTAGCTTAAACAAAAAATTATACATGTTCTCGATTTATAAAAGAATTTTAATTTATCAAAATAAGATGTAATTTTTCTTTTATCTAGTTTTTTTAAATGAAAATATTATTGCGCCTTCCGTGGATATTTGTGTCAGAGCCGCATTTAAGGTGTCAAAGAGCCACATGCGGCTCTGGAGCCGCACTTTGCCGACCACTGCCCTAGACCACCAGGTCACCGACCGTGAATATATAATTACGTTAACTGTAAAATCGTCCCAATTGTTGTTTCTCTGTGTTGTTTGTAAACAATATTTCAATCCAAACATAAAATCATTTGTTAAGTGAATACTGACCAACTAGCTTTGTAATCTATACAAGTTTAAATATTTAAAAATAAATTAGAAGAATTTTTGCTCGTGTCAGTGAATAGCGACGTAACCATCAATGTAGCTGAAATAAGACTCCGGATTAAATTTAATACAAATATAAATACTGTCTACACCATTTGAAGTGACAGTGAAACATAGCTTCAGCGGTATTTATGAAAGTATGCTATGGCCGGACCACTTGGAACCTGCCAGTCCACCCCTGTATCTCCTTGATGTGACGTAGGCCGAGAAGGTGGCGTGACAGACGTGTCATGTAGACAGGAATGACGGCATTTTTCTGCGCAAACGCACATGAGGTGGCTCCACGTCATACCTAAATATGTGTATTGCCTGTTCAGGTTGATCCACCGGCGCCAAACACAACCAAAAGTTCGGTGGTTTCCAACCTGGGGGTCGTAGCGTGTTTCGGGTTGGGTCGCAATGCTTTTTGAGGTTGTAGCTTTATTATTTTTTTAGTGGCTATAATGAATAGAGAAAAGTGCAAAACTCAAATAGAAATGCAATCTGTGAAATGATAAAAAAAATTGATATTTTAATGCTAAGGTTAATAATGTTGGTTATCCAAGTCTGGCAGTTTCTTGGTTGGGCCAGTGACGCTGCTAGCATAACTTTAAAATACGAGCGTACGTACTCAAAAGGCTTGTCGATTCTCTTTGTAACATAATAATTTTATAAAACAGTTCTAATGAAACAAGTATCGGTCGGCAAGAGAACTTAACGTCGCACTCGTTTGGTTTGTAGATGACTTGGTCAAGATTCGAATTCCGGCCGGGTGTAAAGTAATAGAGATGATTTTTCCTAAGCGATCTCCTTCTATACCTCCAAACAAATAAGGGTACACTTTCTCTCAAATTTACCTACCCGAATAATATAATTATTTAAATGCTCACAGCCCGGACGTGTAGAAATACTTAGCGAAAAAAATATAACTACAGTGATAAACTAGAATTTTAATCGTTATAGGTTCGTTCAAGCCCGGGTGGCGACAAAAATGTGGGTTAAACCCTTCCAAAGGTTTAGAAACCACAACCCCGGTGCAAGGGAAGGAATCCAATTTCAGTAATACTTACATGTTCGACCATCGTGGGTATCAAGCCTATTAAGCAGTGTTGCCGAATCATTTACAAAATTATAACAAAAGTGGTCAAAATTAATGAGTTTCCCGTAAGAATTTTTAATGTTGATTTGTTTTAAACGTAGTGGTTGAAGCACGGGAATCGACCCCGTGTCCAGGTGTCATGTTTCAACTAATCGGAAGTATTATGCTAGTTTCGGCTGTACCCGTAACCTAAATCATCTCATTTTTAAAGAAAATAAAAGTTGTGGCTACTTTAAATTGAAGGCTCAAAATAAAATGACCTACAAAAATTCCTAATTCAAGACAAAAAATGTTGAAAATTAGTATTATAAAAACTCCATTCAATTAAAAGAGAAAATACTTACTTCATAAAATAATTTTAGATCGCTTGAAAGTAGCAGTAGAGCTACCAATGCGAAATTAAATATCTGTTTACCTCCCTCGCTCCTTGGTTTTAGCTCTAGAAAAAAATCTAGAAGCACCACTAGGTGCTATTTGAACACTTAGCTGCCATATCGACTCTGATAAAAGATAGATCTGATGGGAAGAATAGCTAAGTTGGCAACTTTGTCTGTAAGCCTACAACAAGTCAGAATCCGGTTCCACGCAACTTCCTTTTTTTCTGGTAAATTCATGTGAATTTCGCAACAACAAAAAATTCTGGTGAGTACTTGCGAGTTTTCTTAAAATGCACTTAGTTTAAGTCGCTGATGACCAATTCTGGCAATAGACCCTAGAGGGATAGGTATATATAAAACATAATTTCAATTTCAATTTTTTAGTTCATATGGTTATTTACCGGTCTAATCTATGGGATAGGGAAGAAGAGGTTAGGTAAAATGTGCACCCGCATTAACATAAAAAGGCGATGAAATTTTAATAGAGGAAATACCATGTGGGGAATTACTTCTCCAGATTTGAACTGTGACCCCAACACTGGTAATCCTATTCATCACAACTGACGCTCTAAATAACTTGACCATTTGTGAAATTTTTTTTATTATTAATAATATCCATCAAATAACCTATAAGGGTTCAGAACTTAATACACTCTACCAATAATTTGCCATCTATCTAACTAATTAAGCCCCCTAGTTATTAATATTTTACATGTTCGTGTTTTAGTTTGTTAGCGGAATATTATAATAATGGCTCTTCGTCGTGGCTAAGTGCTTAAAGTGGTCAACCAAGTTGTAAGGGACCTTGGTTAGAATCCAGATAATTATTAAAATTTGTGCATGGGTTCGTGCTGTTATCGCACTGGTTAGCTACTTTGATAAATCATATCAAGAACAAGGTTATTGTTATGTAAGATTGAGGAAGTAGCACGACGACCTCGTGGAACGTTCTAGCTAGAAGGTTTATATGATATCAATCTCGCTCGGTCAAGATGGCGGTCAACATTGCCCTATTTCACAGAGGAGTTAGGGCTAGTTAACATCTGGGAGTAAAGCTGGTTACACAATTTCGAAATACTACAGGCAATGAGATCAGACACAACAATTTAATTGTGACATTAACTTCTAAAGTTCTATGGCTATCCAATCGGGAAGAAGTATTGTCTACAAGAGCTAGATGATAAACCGTCAGCCATCTTTCCGTGTGATTATAATTTGTGAAAGTGAAACTCTATCGTGCCAATAAGTGGCGCATTCAAGGGGGAGGTAAATGGGGTATATAATCCCCCAAGAACGCAAATAATAATAATAAAAATATAAATAATATTAAGCAGAATTTAAATATTTACCATTAAAAATCTGCCGAATGTATAGGCTATATTTTAAGACCAGACTTACGACTTAATATTCAAAAGGTTTACCATTGCACATAAAATTAGTAACTGGAAGAAAATAGCACAAATAATAGCCTCGATATATTGGATTCAAGACCACTTTAATTTATACCCATGCACTTAATAATTACTATAAAACAACTCCAAATTGCTTCTAAAGGCATCTAATATACATTAACTTTCTCAGCCTTCATTGGTGAGGGGGCTGCGCTCCCCTTCTCCCAAGCACACTCCATCCCATGAAATTTAATTCTGGCTACAGTCTTGAGGGAATGCTTCCCCCAAAGTTAATGTCTGGGTACGCCACTGGTGCCAGTAATTTGATTGCTGTTGGGCTGAAGATATTCGATATAGTAAGAAATACGCCACTAGATGACAATTGTATTTTCTCAATCCTTTATTTTCATTATCTGAACGTTTACATTTTGTACAATCATATAAAAGCAATGTTTAAATACAAAGTTGGGCAAAAACTTGTGTCTCTTAAGTTACATTATTTTAACTGTGTAACTATAAAAATAACTTGGCGATCTCTCGACAATAGCTACAAACATTTTAGAGGAACATGAAAAAAGACGCCGAAGGGATATTTTGTCTCAACCTAAATTATTCCTAGGCATGCGATCACATGGCGGCAGGACAGTAAAAACGTAATCTGTGAAATTTAAGTGACGCGAAACAAAAAGTAGGCCAATCTACTCGTAAAAAAGAATAAAATATATGCATGCGGCCGGAAGCAAATACTTGGAAAGAGAATCCTGAAATGGTCAAGATTATAAATCATTCTACCAATATTGCCAAACCATTTGGTTGCTAGAATTAAAATTTTCTGACTTATCAAATTTAAAAATAGATACAATAACATGATTACAGTTATGTAAAAAAAATATGCTGGCATTCTTCTATCAAATTTGTATCCAAAGAGTTTTCAAAAACCTTCACTGGAGAATGATAATTGTTCGGTATGAGCAGGGGCGGATTTACGACCCTGCCGCCCATAGGCACTAGATAATTTGCCGCCCACTTTTCCTACCTTAATTTCTAACCTTCTAAATCCCCATTTCCCCCCCTACCACCCCTCATACACCGACACATATATACCATATACACAAGTGCTATCTGGGGAATGACAGATAAAAAAGTGCTTACATTATTTTATTATTTATTATAGTGAGGTTGTAAAAAAGTAAGGATCTAAGTAAAGTCTTAAAAAATTGAGATAAATACTCTTAAACCATCACAACACACAAATGCAAACATTATATAATTTAAAAATATAAAGTCTGCGTTAGTAGACTAGAACATGTTACTACAGATAAAATATTGGCGTGTACACAATAAGACACTAGTCTATAGCAGCGGTTTCCAAAGTGTGCTCTGCGGGGCACTTGCTGCTTCACGAAGCATATCTAAGTGGCTACTAATACAATATAAAGATCCCGCATCAATATTAACAATATCGACTTTAAATATGTTATCAAATGTATTGCCTTACTTGATTTTTTTTTTTTGCTGTTTATTTAGTTAATCTTTATTCCTCTGAAATTAGTGAATAATATAACATTTCGAATGAAATAAAACTTGATGTTAACATGCCCAAATGTTTAAAAACTCGTTTCTATTGTGAATACTTCTGTCATTCGGTTTAGTGCCTATGTAGGTGCTAGATGAAAATATAATATAAATTATGCCAAAGAATTGGAGAAATGGAAAATTGATATTTTGAGAAAACTATATTTCAAGTTCCAATTTTCAATGACTTTCAATGGGTAAAATTAAGTGTAGGTCAAATATTAAGCTATTTAGAACTTGAAAAATAATTCGTGCATTTACTTTATGATAAAATATCGACTAACAACTTTAAAAGTGCAGTTAGGTGAAAACAGCGAAAAATGCACACAAGTGCCTTTGGCATCAGGCCAACGATAGTGCTTCGTGACGAGTTACTCTCCTGAAAAGTGCTCCGCGATTAAAGAAAAAAGTTTGGGAACCGCTGATCTATATTATCTTTCGCGTTGATTTCTGCTGAGCGAACTGCTCAATGATGCCAGACAAATATCTTTTATCCAATAAGTGGCCTTCAATTAAGACGATTGTCGGTGAATTAAGGCGATACTCTGTCATGTTGGTAAACAGATACAGCAAACCACAACAATCACACACACGACGAAGCCATTACATTATTTTAACTGGCAGAAAAAAGTTTTTTTTCGTCATTCAAAATTTGCCGCCCCTAAAATCTGCCACCATAGGCTTATACATAAATCCGTCCCTGATTATGAGTGAAAATGTTCCCGTCACTTGTCCTGGATGTGGTTTCATTCATGCAATTTTGGTGCATTTATTTACAATTATCTTTACTCCTCTGATGTGTAATTGATATGAGTTGTGAGTCAAACAATCAGTAAGAAGAGTAACACAAAAACAACATTCAGACTTTCAAAAGCGGTTGAAAGTTTATGTTGTTTTTCTAATGTGAATACCCGAATAATTTGTTCAATTATTAATGATTCTTGCATTAAGACTGAATTTCTGGTGACGGAAAGATCTCATGGGTGTTTAAATCGTTCTGGGATAAAGAAATACATAATGTAGATGCCGGAAATGTTTACGATTACAACCATTTTATTTACATGCGAGTATAAAGCTCCCCAATAAAACACTCGCTAGTAGGGATCACAACCATATATCGAGATAAAATTATAGCGTCTTGTATATAAAAAAAATACGGTATATTTAAATAGATGTTTTATTTTTCGATATATCGATCAATGTATTGATATATTATTTCGTGCATCGTACTACGCATTACAGCTTGTGAAGTCGATTTTTTTCATATGTTTATTTAACTTGTCTGCAAATTTAAACCTCTAAATAAAACATTAAAAAGTGAAAGGCGGTGAAGAAAAGCATTAAAGAACAGCATATAGCCCGCCTCGGTGGCGTAGTTAGGTAACGCGCTGGTTTCATGTTGAGCTCGACTGCAGAGGACGGGGAGATCGAGGTTCGAATTTCGCTCGGGTGAACTGGGGTGGTTTTTCCTAAACAGTTTTTCACTCTTCCTCCACGCAAATGCGGCTTCAATTTCTCTATAGCCAACCTTCCCAATTCCTAACCTATTAGCGTAATTAGTACTTTAGTGTATAACCCGAACGGGTAGTAGGACGCGGTGCTAAATAACAGCATACATCTTAATACCACCGTTACAGTTAATCGATATATCGAATCAATATATTCGGAAAGAGCGCCATCCCTACACACGTGTGGTAACATCCTGACATCCTGTGAAGAGTATGATTTTGGTAGAAAGAACAATAGAAGTTAGTTACTAGAACAATTGTAATATATTCATACATCAAATCATGTTATCTGCAGCTGTCACTTTTAATACAATGTATATTATCAATATCTATAAAATAACACAAATAAAATAGAAAAATATTTTTGAATTTTCTCTACTGTTTTCCAATCAAAATCAGAGCGAGCATACCTTGGTCAGGTTCCAAGAACACGCCGCGTGAGTCAAATGTCGCCCAAAACAACCAGAAACTCCTGGCTTTGATCGAATTCCCCGTATAAACATGTTGGATTGCCTCCGTCGTTTTATTACGGTCGCGCGCACAAACTCGAAAAAACAACAACAGGTTGTTTGTCGGTCCGAGAGGCGACAGAATTCAGGAGTAGGACTCTCGCGAAACAGTGAGTGGGTCTCTTAGGTCTCTGCTCTTATCTGATAGTTGTTCAAAACAATAAAAATAAGGGTAGAGGAGAGACAGTGTTGCCAATTGTCTCTAACAATAGTACATGGACCTGAAATGGAATGTATTTAGACCGGTAGGATACTACTTTCTGACATTATGTTGATGAACCCTTCAATTTTCATAAACAATAATAATTGATGTAAAATTTGTTACTTTATAGCAGGGTCACAGGATATAACTTTTAGAAAATATCCTAAAATTGGATTGTACAGGTGGTGAAATTATATCAATAGTATCCAGATCGTACAGTTGGCAACACTGAGGAGAGAGCACATTTAGTCGAGGGAGGGGCAAAATTGAGGGAATTCCTCAAAAGTGATAACCTCACAACAGATGAAAGCAGATGTATTAGGTGTTTAACCTTGAGCCAGGCAAAAGTTTGGAACTGCTTTGATTAGAGATAGAATAGAGTTTTGTATGATTAGAGATAGAATAGAGTTTTGTATGAAGCAGTTCGGTAAAGGGGGGCACAGATTACACCGAACACCGATATAATTTGCCCCTCCCTCGACTAAATGTGCTCCCGTCTCATTTATTTAACTGCTTATGATGGTATCAACACGAAGATCTCAGAGGCCCTGGACTGGAAAAAAGACTAGTATCACTCGATCAGGTTATACCTCTGTATATGGATTTAGTCAACGATTGAATGAAGTATTGCAGTCGGAGCTTTGAAGCTAACTCTTTTGTAACGCTCTCATCAATTTGTAATTTTTCTTCAATTTTTTAAATTCTTTCAACTTTAAAAACAATGTCATCAAAGATGATGCAGATTCGGTTACTGCGCAGGTCCCATATGCACATGCATGCGCAGTATATTTTTCAGTATACAGTGGCGGAACTAGGGTGAAGTGCACGTGGCCTGGGTGCCAAATTAATTAGCAATATTAGCAAATAGCAACAATATGAGTTTCATTTTTTTAACAATAAAAGTGGTTTTTGTTTTTATTATTTTGTAACCGGTATTATAATTAGTTGCCAGTTCGAGTACCAATTTAAGAAGTCATACATATTTTTAAGAACAGTTTTCAAGGGTTGCCATCAACCCTAATTACGTTTCTTCTAGTATCCTAACAATATCAAATCAAACAAGGATTCATCTTTCTTTAAAACAAAACTAAAAATATATATTTTAATTTAAATATTTTTTAAAGTTTATGGTAGGTGGTTTGGATTAAATACTCTGTGTAAATATTATCAGAATATAACCAATATGTGGGAACTTGAGGATCGCTCGTGTTCCCAGGTAGGCCGAAGTTGGGCAGCTCCACCGCTCCAGTGTGTCGAACATTCGCCGCGAGTGTAAAAAATAAATCTTACGGTTATAACAACGCGGATGCGTGTCACCAGCCATTTTGTGTCGACACGACGGTTGGTCTGCAAGACAGCGGGGAGGGGGACAAGACCACACGTGACGTCACTGTTGAGTTCTAACACTGGTTCGTTGAGGTGCGTCTCCACTGGAGCATTTTCCCCGCATGAGCGTGCGTGAACAGGAGACAATGCGCCAGTGTGGACGTGTTTCGCCGCAACAAATGAGCGTGCGTGAACAAGAGACAATGCGCCAGTGTGGACGGTTTATGTACCTACATGGTAGAGTCCACAGTATGGAACATATTACAAAAGGAATAATAAACATGGTGCTTGGGTAGCCATTGCCAAAGCCATCGGTTGTCCTCAAGAGAGGACAAAAAAGAAAATAGACAGTTTGATGAGAAGTAGGTTTAACAACGAAGTTTCACAGCGAAGTTTCAGAGCGATTTACATACAAGTGTCTCACTTATTTTTAGATTTTTCTTATTTCGTTCCAACAATGGACGTGTCTTAATAGGTTATGCACTTTACTGCACAATTTAATACAACTCGTTTCTGGGGCCCTTTTAGTACATAGGGTGCTCGAGACTTTTCGGACAGCAAAGTACAGCTAGAGCGATCTTGTGGCTACGTCTGAAACAACCGTTTACATGGCAAAGATAGTGAATTTGGATATAAATTAATTGTTTTATAACATGTAAAAGTATTACCGGGTAAATATATAGGCATAGATCTCATGTTGGGAAACATGCTGTTGATTTCTGAATAATAACTAGCTACACAACACGTAAACATTTCTGTATATTTAGAAAAATTACTAAATATATACAGTATGTATAGTGTAGACCTATAAACCGAAAATACACATTTTCCTTTCATCAGAGATGTTCACGCTAGGAAGATACATTTAACCTATTAACATTATCTGTATGAACAAAGAACATAACATAATTAGTTTTGTTTCATTTTACCAGTCAATATAAACGTTATTTTAACTAAAGTACGCGATAAAGAGCAAGTCGCGCGCTGTAAGAGGTGCAATATTGTACACTTGGAAGAGAATTTGGACACCATCAAAAATTACTTTCACCCTTTAAGCCACTTTCAAGAATACTTGAGTTTATTATTATTATTATTATTATTATTATTATTATTATTATTATTATTACTAGCACCGCGTCTTACTACCCTTTTGGGTTGTACGCACTTACGCTAATGTGTAATGGTAGTGTTATTGTGAGATGAAATGGAGGACCTACAGTTTAACGTGGAATCCGAACCACGGTGGAGGCCTGGCATTCCACACATTCACAAGTATCCACACATTCACAAGTTGTGATTAATACACGTCTTGTCAGAGGTGAAGGAAGGGTTTGGCAATCTGATAAATCTGTGCCGGGACCAAGGATTGAAGCCCGGAACCCCAGCACAGAACTCTTGACACCTTACCCCTAGAACACTAGGTCACCAACATTTACTTAAAGATGGTGATAAAATTAAACTCTCTGAAATGCGATCCCCTTAGTATTTTCAATTCGGCCCTTTTGATCAGTCGAGTTTGACATGCCCGCTGTATAAAACCTATATAAAGCCATCAAATAGTGTGTTGGGGGTCAAGTGTGTGTTGGGGGATTAGGGGTGAGTGGACAAAATGTGTCGGCGAATGCTAAATCCAAACAAATAATGGTAACAAGAGATAAATATTTTTCGGTAAAATGTCCAGATGATTGAGTTCTATAAGAAGGGGATTGGGGTGGGTATTTAATAAGGTTTTGATTGCAATAATGACGTATTAACATGTATTGTCTATAGCAAACCCGACGTTAGTGACAAGTTCCACCACCAAGCGCTGTAGTCGATACATGAGTGTGATAAGAGAACCGCTGAATCGTTGTTACTGCTTTATTAACTCATTTGATAAAGTTTCTGGTGTTAAACGTCCGTTGGATAGATTAAATTGGGCCTCTCGATTACAGCGCCACCCTTAGCAGACGTGGGTGCCTTGGGCAAAATTCGATTTAGAGACCCCAGTTATCTGCCTCACACCCACCTCCCCACAAAAAAAAATATTAAAAAACTTAATATAAGGGTTGATTTCTCCCCAACCTTTCATTCACTTTTTCTTTCCTAAGGAACTTGCTCTGTATAACGGTACAAAGAATAACTGTGACAAGTTTGAATTAAATCGGTTAATGCACTCAAAAGTTATCGTGAATCATATTCACCAAAAACAGACAAATGTAAACCGGTGGAGTTAAAACGGGGAGCTCGCTGCACTTGTTCAATAAATCAAATCACATGATTGGGTTTTTATTTGTTTTTACACTGACAATATTTGCTATACTCCATTCACGGTATGAATTACTCTCTGAAAGGTCTTTTTTCCTACCCATATCCTACTATATAATAGATTTCTGCTAGGGAAAAAATCCTTTAAGAAAACAATTCCTACGCTGAACAGACTTTAGATCGCCTACACATGAAACATACTATACAAGCGCACAAGCAAATATTTCCTATCCCAACTGGTTTTCCCTTTGTAACCTATGCCAGGGAGGGGCCCTGTGGGGCCGCACAGTTTGCACAGGGCCCCTTCCTTCTCCCCTCCCCCTCCCCCTCAAATCGAGGCCCTGCTCGATTTTATGTGTTACATTTTAATAGAGGGGATTTCCTCCAGAAAAATATAAATTGAACATTTTCCATCCGTCATCTGTAATAATGTCCTGTATGCAAAGTGTGCGACATGAGAGTATTAGTCAGACTAGCACGTCACTGTCTCATTTCATCAGGCATGACACAGTCTTCCCTCCTACCTAGCGCTGACGTAAGCCCATCTTCTCGGAGGGAAGTAGTTTACTGGCAGACAAACACGGGGCCAACTGCGAACTGCTGCACACATTGCACAAAACTCGGTCACACTTGGCCCGTAATAGCCTCAACTGATGAGCACGCACTTTTTTTTTTACTGCGCGTCTTTTGTGTGCGTGTGTGCGTTTGTGCGTGTGAAAGCGTCTTGCAACTAGGGTTGCCAACTATTTCTGATAGAATTTAGGGACATCGTACTAAGCTGTAATAGGACTATGATAAACTTATTTACAGGTTGGCTTAGGCCTACGGTATCAACACACTCCGCCCCCCACTCCCCTTTCCACACACGGGTTTAAAAAAATCCATAGACGAAATAGGTAGGAATAAAGTTTAAATAAAGAATGTTATCGTACGTAAAATATATGAGTATTAGCTAAACAATTAATTCATCCCCACTGCCCTCATCAACAAGCGAGCCACCCCAGCTTCAAGCTATACCTCCACCGGTCCGTCAACAAATTTGCTGTCGTGATAGATGGTTGCATCTTGGACGTTACGTTATTTGAAAGTAGAAGCCAGATTTACATCCCAATAGTATTAATATATTTACTGGGAACACCAGAAGTAACTGTGCCCAGACTGTTAAAATTTGGTTGAATACAAATATTTTCATTTCTTTCTTTTTTACTAATAACTAGATAGCTCCAGCCATTACAGTACCAAGTAAATATACCAAAGTTTAGGTTTAGTTGTATTTACACAGATTTTATAAGACATGGATTCTTTTTGTTTTGTAGTTTATTACATTTAAGTTTGATGGTGATTTTGATGTAATTAAGATACAAAAAATTAAAAATTAGACCTTTTTTTTATTTAGCAGTGAGTCTTACTAC
>CABFWO010001011.1:119327-145390 GCA_902155825.1 Timema genevievae
GGGGTTTAAAAAAAATACCAGATGTGAAAGAGGTAGATATAAAGTTTGAAGAAAGAATATCTGTTACGTGTGAGCATGTCTCATTGGATTATTCAGAAAGTAAGGGAGGAAAATATTACATTGGGGAGGCGACTTAGTGTGCGATCGCATTTATTATAAGGGGGTATTTTCTTTCATTTTCTTTGGTATAGAAAATACTTGTTTAGATCTGTTGGGGTATAAAGCCCTGTACATACGAACCAGTACAAAAAGTGGTACAAGAAATATATAACCTAAAGATGGCGATGAGTGAACACCAAGGATTGTACAATATCTGCTTTGCACAACTCACTGCATAGCATACAATTTCAGGGAATACAAACACGTCCTATGTCGTCCATATATTTTTGTTTCGATACATGGATGCTCAGATCGGAATAGAAAGAAATCTAATGTATGTAATGTTATTTTCTTAACTCCACAATCTGATCTAAGACTGATTAAAAGTACCTGATGCTTCATTCGGAAATAACCCGGAGGCCACAACATAGCTTGGCCATATTCAATTTTGTGATTAATCTCATTTTATATATTCACTTTATTTGAATCATTTAACGTGCACTTTCTGAATCGACGGTTAAATCAACACACGGCTTATATACAAAGATCTAGAACAGACACAGCCCCCCCCCCGTTAACTAATTCACAAATGATAATTTTTCCTAGTGCTGTTGGGAAGCAATCCCAAGACCGTTAACCTAGTAGTTAGACCTAATACTCTACGAACTAAGGTGACTTGACTAATTTTGAGATTACATTAGTATTAGTGAAATAATAAACGGAGCCGGAAAAAAAAAATCCTTATGCAAAGTTTTATTTATAATATTAGACAATTACAGACATTCTAAAAAAGTAAACAACATCATCAATTTCGTAAGCCACATTGCCTGTTTTGGGTCAATTCGAAGATGTTTTGCAAAAAGGGTTGCATACTAACTTGAAGCACTTAAGCACTATCACATAGAAATATAGAGAAGAAAATAAGCACTTTATCGTGTGAGGCTTCTAGTTTACCTAAGATAACCCTCCACCTCTTCCACTTCGATTATAATAAACACACTATCTGCTATTTACCCTGGACAGCAAAGACTTGCATTTCGAAATTCTATTTTAGTCTACATCCTGGCAGAAAGATTCCTACTAGCCATTTTCGTGACTAAACCAAATAACATGAGCTTTAGACAATTAAAAAACAAATACGTTTACAAATAAAATACTTCAAGATCCAAAAATTAATTTCTATGGCAATGTAGGAATCTTCATGAATGTATGGCTTTTGATTAAATGTTACATCCTTAAAACTCGCCAAATAAACGTAAATACATTAACATGGGAAATACTACCTTGACTTGTCGTGACGTCACGAGTAGGCAACGTCCTTAATAAACACACACGACATTCAGTTGTTTATTTATAGGGACTGTTATCCATACATTTCTATTGACACCACCACCCCTAGGTGGCAGTTATTCCGACCTACATTTTCTCCAGTGGTGCCAACACCCCGCCGCGACATTTAGCCGGCCTACAATCGTAAACGGTCACGTTATGCCAACACAAGAGGACAAGTAGCAACGGTCGAACCCTCGAGGCGCCGCCAACAACGTCGTTTTAATGAATGCAATCAAAGTCAACCCCGCATCGATGGACACGCGGACTAAAAGTAAAACCTGTCTAGTCTTGTTCACCGGTAAAGGGGAGGTCAGGGCTCGAATCCCTGCACAGTTTACTGAAGGTGATTTTCCTTGAATTGTCTACTCTACCTTCAAGCAAATGCTGTTACATTTACTCTATATTATTCCTTCTTAATTTCTATCCCAGTATTATGGTTAGGTGCGAATAGCCCGAATTAGTAAATAGAGGAGACAACGAACAAAACAAAAGTTTTCTCAGCAGAAAAAGACGTTGAATGTCAATGACTGCCCTTCACTGTAAGTGAAACCTTAAAAAGAGAGTGTATAGAATATTGAAATGGACGTGTATTGTCTAGAAAAGAGATCAGCGACAGTAAATAAAACAATTAATTGTTTAACAACAAAATATTTGCATCTGTATTCTACCAGTTCAATAAATAATCAAATCTTGAATACCGGTCAAGGATGGACTGGCAGGTTCCAAGTATCCCTTAACATACAGTCATTACAATGCCATGTTTCGGTGAAGGCTGAAATGAGGTAAGAATTTATATTTTTATTGCTAGTATTTAATCCTGAGGCCGTTTCAGCTACATTATCGAAGAATGTGTAGTTATTAGTCACCTTAAAGTATCAGATTCTGCTTTCTACTGAAGTTAGAAAAAAAATGCTGCTAGATTCTTGGATAATAGCTGGTATACCTCAGTTTTAGCTTCTGTGGTGCTGACTGACAGCTCACAGCTGACTTCTGACGGCTTTGAAAAGCTACCAGACCAAATTGTGTATCCCTACGCCGAACCATATGATCTGCAAAAACCATGTATTTATCAGTTGTCACTTCTGACAGTCAAAATTTAGGTATATACCTAACTTTTGACTTTCAGAAGTCAGCTGTGAGCTGTCAGTCAGCACCACAGAAGATAAAACTGAGGTATAGTCTATTTTTAATATAGGCCTACAGTAAAATCTCTTAGTAGCGGACACCTTGCGGGATCAAAAAAAAATGTTCGTTACTAAGCAGTGTCCAATATTTGTAAAAATAATTTTAAAATATTAAAAATTATTTCTGCTTGAACCCAGTTTAATCTATGTGAACCTATATAATGTTAATATTAATTAAAACACTCTAATTACTGCAATGTGTGGTGATGTATGCAGGATTTATGACTAATTTATGCCTATAATAAAACTCGTCTGTACTTTAGATTCCGTTTGTTTCCAGTAAACTCAAAAAACTCATCGGTTCGAGATGGGGCTTCTTCTGTTTTACTCTTTATATTTAAGAATACAGGATAAACTATAATATACCATCCTGCTATATCATCAGCGAGCGAAGCAGTGTTGAAAAAACCAACTGTTAATGTGGTTACGTTTGCGTCTTAAATTTTTAACAATTCAAATATAATAACTTTTAATGTACATCATATATTTGTAAGTTTCCTTGGCAGCAACGGAAATATCAACAAACCATAAATGTAGAATTTTTTCTTTCTTACTTGATCGCCAAATAAACCGTATTCTAAGAGTAATTATTAGAGCATACATTTTAATCATAAATCCAAGGAGAAACTACATTTTATGTTGTTTTATATTCACATAAATAGGCGGATCATAATTTTTTAACAAATAAAACCTACACCTATGTAGGTACCGTTCAACATCTTTATGTGATCTTATCTTACAATCACATGGATATATATTCATGCAAATAGATTAATTCTTTCATTAAAAGGCAGAAAATATTAATTAAAAAGTATAAAGCAAGAAACAGCACATAACCAACAATTTAAATGTCAATTAATAGATTTCAATCAAATGTATTCTGTTTGTGATATTTTGTTTTGTTTGTCCTACCGCTCTTACTTAAAAGTTTAGGAGAAACACAATCTGTTTTATCGAACTCCGGACATGTGAACCAAATATCTAGTTCCATATTGGTTCATTATAAGCGCAGTTGACTGTATGTATATTGAGATCTTGACGCCTTAAACCTCGTGACCTGCGGTGTGTATAGTTCCAAATCAAAGAAAAACAGAAAGGTGGTACTTTTCAAGTCTACTTTAGTGAAACCCCAAGGTGTGGACTTTAGGTGTATTTAATCAAATACGTCGAGTCTAAAGCTTTAGACCGCCTATCAACTGGGCAGCGAATCTTTAAACATAATTAACCAAACCATTTTAAACTTTAAATTATTGGTTAGAGAAATCTTTAGGATGTGCACCTTAGCCTCTTTTTTTTACATCTATAGTTAGCCTAGAGCATTAGATATTATAGTTTTTGTTAATGAATTATTAAACTGTTTGATTGCTGGTGAGGAAGGATACCAAACCAAGGAACATGAGGACCATGAAAATCTTAAGCCTTGTATGATTATTATTTAGGGAAAATAATGTATTTAAGTACTTATTGGCACTTTAGATTAAAATTTAATAAAAATCTTATTCACTTATAATTTAATGGATAGCTTTATTTTAGTTTTAAAGTATTTGCGGCAGCTAAATCAAACCGGAACAGTCCACCCCTGATACCGGAGTATTATTATTTTTGTGTACCGCGTCTTACTACCCGTTCAGGCTATTCGAGTATCTACACTATTAGGTGTAAGGATGAGGAAGAAAGGAATTTATATGACATATGCCCGCATTCGCAAGAAAGGAGGGAAGGAAAAATTTAGGGAAAACCATCCTAAGTACACTTGACCGGGATTCTAACCTCAACCTTCCTATCACCAGTGAATCAGCCTAGAAGAGCTGTACTTTTAGTTCGCCTGACAATCGATGCTGGTGGTATTTTTTTATCTATATCTATATCCTGCTTAGGGGCCATCCTTAAACTACATAAGGCTCTGTTTATGATTTTAAGATGTTTAACCTCATACCCCCTCCCCCCTAAACACACACCTAAAATTTTCTGTCATATTTACGATTTGTTAAATTATATTGGACATAATTAAAGAATGGTAATAAACCTAGTGATATGAAATTTTAAAACACTTAAATCGCAGTAAAATTAGGTGTAGCACATCATAAGTAAATGAAATACAAATAAAAAAATTATATATTTTGTTTCATTATAAACATTGATAAAACACCTTACGTAAGAGAAAACGTAAGAAAATACTGAACCTCTACGTCCCCCAAAAACCCATATATAATTTAAGGACGCCCCCTTTTAATCGAGCATTGATCAGCTTCTCAAACAGTCTTGGAAGTCTGCGCTTTACAGGGCGCGCCTGCATACTCGTCTCATACAATCCGCCGAACAGAACTGATGTGCGCGGAGGCCCAGATACAGACACAAGGGAGCATGGACCGAGCATAGCCTCTTGGCAGGCAAGCTCGTGCATTCAAGCTGCGTTTGTAGGAAGGAACTTTCAGGAAAAATATAAACATTTTGTGGTCATCATCGATAGAATTTTACTATATTCTAATTTGTATTATTTTATAGGTTGTGATAATATCTAACAAAATTATAGTAGTGTAACACATGACTTACGTATGAATCAATAAAAATTGTTTAAGAAACTTTTAAAATTAAGGACAAATTTCTTCCAATAAAATCTTAGTATACATTGCCTACCTTCGATTCTGGACGATGGCCACACAGCCACATATTTATTTTATCACGCATTTCATATTAATGTTAATTTCATGTTAGCGGCGTATTTTTTTTTAAGTATGTGTTGCTTTGTATTCTTTACCTCATGACAATGTCTGCACCCAACTTTATTGCGGTTTGGGTGGTCCTTACATCAGCCATCTCAATTTTAAACTTACACTACACCGATAAGTAGTTTTGTAATGATACGGTTGCGCGTTGGGCGCCAATTGAAGTGTTACAGATTATTGGAGATGTAATTGGTTATTATAGCCCCGTGATCGAGCGCCAATTATGATAATACGGAATTATTATTGATATAATTTGTCCCGCGATTGGGAGCCAATTATAGTGATACGGAATGTTTGGAGATATAACTTTTTTTATAGCCCCGTGGTCGACCGCCAATTATTTATGTTACGGTTTATTTGACTTAAATAAATACAACTGTTGATGTTGCACACGATTTATTGAAGTGATTATATATTCTTATACAATTTTACTTGAAATACAAATTATGTATATAAGTTAGTAGTACTGTCGTGATATTACACGTACTCTAGTTTATGTCGACCGGCACTATCTCTGTTTATGTGACTATTCTATATATTCATACGCACACACAGCTTATATATGACATACCCCTTGCCCCTTGGACCTCTCGTGACCAGTGCCAAAACCAACAAATCAAAAGCGTTCCTGCAACAGGTATTTTGAAAGCTAGCTTCCTATTGGGTATAGGGAGCTGGCGTCTCTTGCTTATTTGGTAAATACTACTGAGTAAAATTTTGAAATAAAAAATAAGTTTTAATGATACAATCCTTCTATATTATTCCTGAAAAGCACGTGATTCTCCATGGATGAAGTCTTAAAAGGATAATTTACATACGATACTTTAAAGAAAAATACCTTCATCCATGACTTTTTAAATATATGAGAGCGGTCCAAATCAATAGCGTTACAGTTTATATTTCTAGTTTTGTAAATTTTAAAATCACTCATTTCGCCAGCTCCCTGAGTTACAGTTTTAAAATTAAAATGTTCAGACTCTTATATTTATTTATTATAATTTTTTTTATTTAGAATGGTCCCAAAACCCACTTGCTAAATTTCAGTTCTCTACCACACATAGCCACGTCAATTATTCTTTTAGTTTTGGAAATTCTAAACCTCTCGCCCCTTCACCCATTTTTCTAACTACCATTTAGAAATGTCAATTTTTTAAAGACTTATTTGGTTGTCTCGAGTTGTCCTTCAGCCAGACTTCAAAATGTATATTTTCTACCACAACCGAAAGTATTGTTTATTTTACTGCCCCCCTCCCATATTTCCTGGGTCCCCACTAAAAATCTATGTTTTAAGAATTTTATAACTATTTTGAGCGGTCCCTTTAGCTGCCTACTAAATTTCAATTTTCTGCCACACTCATACATTGTTGTTTTTATTAGATTTAGTAGTTTTAAACCCCCCTTCACACCATTTTTTCCAGCTCACTCCCAGAAATTAAGAGGTTTCAAGATTTATTTTTTGCTATCTGGAGTTTTCTCTCTACCTGTCTGCCAGATTTTAATTTTATACCTGATCTTTAAAGTATTTTTTTCTGATTATATCCTCATTTTCTAGATCCCCATTCTAAAATTTCCCATATATATATATATATATATATTATAAGCATGCAGCGAGTATAGGTACCCATTCGGGTTATACGCATATATTAATTTTGCTAGTGTAAAGGGGATGAGAAAGGTAGAATTTTAGAGAAAATGTACACGCATTTGCGCGGAGGAAAATTGGGAAACCCTTCAGTAAATACTGCCCGACACCAATGTGGGTTTTGTGAGTATTCTTAAAATGAAATTATAAATAGCTTATATAAATTATAAAATAGCTGTGCTTTTACTATATAAAATATACATATTAAGCTCGATAAACACCCATGTATTTAACAAACTATAAACTCATGGCACACCGACAGAAAACAATAATATGTAGGTAATATAGCGCCTAGAAGTTGGATGGACACGTGAACTAAACGTAAATCTCGTATATTATCATTTACCTGTGACGGGTGGCCGGGGTGTGAATCCCGCCCGTGTGTACAGAGTGATTTTAAATGAATGGTTTTCCACTCTCTCTCTCCCTCTCTCAATCTCTCCACTAATCCGGATATATTCCCTTTAAATGCTTCTTCCTCATTTCTATCCCACTCGAGTAGTTAAATGTGGATAACACGGCAATGTTCCCTGAAAATAAGTAATACTATAAAGAGAGTCAATGAACAACAGACCCATTTTTACAATTAACAAGCGTACAGTAAGAATATACACATTTTAACTAAATTAAACTACCTCTTCTTATTTTACTACATTATTGCATGTAAGTTACATTAAAGCAGATTAGAGGAACTGCACCCGAATTTAGGATATTAGAAAGCTCAACACGCAGTTATTTTAAATAAATCAGCCTATTATTTTTTTACTACGTCGTACTACCCGTCCGGTCTTTTCGAACTTTAATGGTGTGGAGAGGAGAATTTTAGATCAAATGTACCCTCACTTACGTGTAGGAAGAATTATAAGTAATTTAGGAAAAAAACACCCTTGGTATATACGGCTAGGTTTTGAATGCCGATTGACAATTTCGCCAGAAAGAAAAATGGACGGACTTGTCGAGCTTCCTTATATTTCCATGGCCTGTGGACCTGGTGAAACATATACTCTTATTTAGCTTTAGGGCCCTTTTACTCGAGCGTTTTTCGTGTGGCTCAAGTCGACCACAAATAGTGGTCCTAATATCACCGGCACGACCCCTGCAGTGGCCCAACCCAGCCACATTTTGTGGTCAAGCCAGAGTTAAAATGTGGTTGAGCTAGCTTCAAGTGGCCTAGAGATTCCCACGCTTGACAAGGGAAATTCGGTCGTTCATAGTCTGGATTCTAAAGAAGAAGCATTATCACTTTTAGTGCTCCTCCAACGATGCAGGAGGAGAAGGAAATCACGGAGGTTCAGGATGCATCCCAATGTTGGGGCGCGGCTACAATTTGGGCAGTCTCACACTCTATACCATGAACTTTGCATTTATCCGGTTTTTCCAGTTCTCAATGCAAAGTTACTGTGTAACACTCAACAGATTTTCTCCCACGCTTTAATATTCTCGATTCGGTTTCTGTGTGCATCACTAGTGATGTTCCAAATCGTGGGTTCAGCTTGGATCTCTGCAATGAACGTGTCTGTGTCGAATGGTTCCATCATGTTGACTGACAAAACATGCCGCCAAAATGTGGTTGATAAGACAAGTGGCCCGTGTGAACAGGGAACCGTTGCAGTCGGCCTGTGGTCAATTAACAGGTCCGGCGACAGCCAGCTACAACGTTCGCGTGTGGTCAAAGAAGCGTCCGTTTGAAAAGGGGTCGTGCTCTTTCCATTGTATTAAATAGTAACTGCAAACGGGCGACAGTCAACCACAGAGGGACCACTGCTGGAGATTGAGTTGAGGGGTCATCATTTGGGTTTTTAAATAAAACATTAGTTAGTTAAAATGACCGCTATAATCGCCTGTAGTCGAGCATATTGGATATGGTATATCCGTGCATAAATGTATTATGCGAATTGATGTTTAAAAACTATGAACCCCATGAAATGTGCGGCAAGATATTTAGAAAAAACCAACATCCTAAAGGCAAAAATAAAATATCTATTGGTTCATAACCAAGCCACCATTAATTTGAAATACAGTTAAAACTTTAGCACAATAAGATAAAAAGTAAATAAACTACTACTTAAAAATGCAATTTTTATATTGTGTAGTAGTAAATATTTAATCGTTTGGAAAGTATTCTTGCGATTATATTAAAATATTACATGTTCATCTATAACAAGTTATTAAGTCAAATAAAAAAATCAAACACTTGCAGTGTAGGTTTGAAAATTTTGATACCTCTAATTTCATCTGTTAAAACAGCTTTTAAAGAAAATAAAAAAGTTAACAATTAAAAAAATCTTTTGAAATCGAAACATATTTTGATGCAGCTTGTTGAGAAAAAAATGTGGTTTGTTCAAACAGGTTCCTAAGCACGATTCCCTTTAAAATAACTCTATATTTGTATATAGGTTGGTTCGTTCTGGAACAATAATGTGATTCTTCTTCTCGTTTTTTTTATCCACGTCATACTTCCCCGTTCACGCTACACCCATTTAATTACACTAACTGAATAGGAAAAGGTATAAACTAGAGAAAATGTACACCCTTTTGCGTGGAGAGAAAGTGGGAAACTTTTAAAGTAAATGCCCTCAAGACATCAGACACCGACCAACCTGTCAGTGGGAAACAGATTACACGAGTCCAACGCCTTTGTCTGTGTGGTCACACAATATTCATGAAGAGCAAACTTAACTCATTATATTTTCGTTGCATTTTATGACCAACCTGTAGACATCATGTATATTTATCCTATTTGTCAAAAGTGCCCACTGCAGAATACAAGGTTTGGCATGTGAATACATGGAATTAGATCAATATGACCTGTATGATAAGATTCTTGCTAAAGAAATTCGACTTATTCGGCCGTTCTTCACGTTGCACCGTGATGGCGGCACTAAACAGGAACCCTATCCGTTTGATAGCACGCAAGGAATGGCAATTAGCGGGCAAGAAAGTGCAATTACTTATCTTGTAATGTTGTTCCGAGAGGAAATAAAATCAGGAGATTCAGATAATGCATTCTATAAGCATATTTGGCTTAGAGTTTATCCCAAGTCATCCCCTTTACCATCTCTCAATAATCAACAGTAGAGTTCTTCGGTGGTGGAATGGTCTAAGCCTTAATGCGTCACTCTCGCGAAAAACTGGACTGCCATTGCCGGGGAGATAGGGGTCCGAATCCCGGTTGGGTGTATTGAGGATAGTTTTTTCCACCCTCCCTCTATTCAAATCCGGGTACACTTATTCTAAATACAGCCTTCTTCAGCCTTAATACATCAGCGTAACTAACATATATGCTTATAAGCTTTAACATAAATGGGTAGTAAGCGGCGGTGATACAAAAAAAGAGGGAGTTTAACAACAGGGTCTTAAAAAAGGACTTAAACATTAGCATTGAGTAAGACTTTCACAAACTTTCAACAACTGTCAACCGGAGAGTTCGACAGACAAGGTCAACAAGCTAGCCTTGTCGCCAGTAGCTCTGTGACTATAATCTTCCTAGAAAACGGTGGTAAAACCGTGTGAATGAAAGTTTCTCTATAACTAGTAAAGACGTCAAAAAGAAGCGTTCAATAAAGTTTACGACATTGCGCACACAGACCCGCTCATAAAAAGTGAGAACATGAGTCAGTTAAATTGCAATGCAGATTATTATTATTATTATTATTATTAGCACCGCGTCTTATGCAGTTGTTGTTTTTTTTACTGATACAGCCTTACATAGTAATCTGACGATTCTTGGCAATATTTTCCAGGTTTCATTATGATATTTTTTTAGCACCGCGTCTTACTACCCATTAGGGTTATACGCTTATGTAATTACGCTAATGTGTTAGGGGTGAGGAAGGTTGAATGTGGAGAAAATGTACTAGCATTTGCGTGGAGAGAGAGAGAGTGGAAAACCATTCAGGAAAAAACACCCTCAGTACACCCGACCGGGATCAAACCACGATCTCCCTCTCATCTGCAGTATTGACTCTGTCGAGAGTAACGCCTTGGACTCTAAAGCTGGATTCACACGTACGCTGAAATTTGAAAGCAGTTCATTGAGTCCGCACCTCTTTTTTTTTTTAATAATTATTGATAGGTTTAGCACACTTGCTATTAACGGTCTAATTTAATTGGTGATGCAGCTGTTCACACACTCGCGGAAAGTTGGGTTCTCTGTTTACCCATGATGCATTGAAACGTCAAACATAAAAACGTAAATATTAAAATCAATGCAAGTTACTGTAGTTAAAATAGAATGAGATGTTTTACTTTCTGCCTGGGTTTGATTTTGTCATCGATAAACTTCATGGCTTCCAATAAACTATTGTTTTTAAATCATCACTTTTGAGATACGCCATCGTGAGGAGTGCTGTGTTTATAAATAACGCATGTTTGAAAGTTTGCGCATGAGCTGGTCGTGTCTTTTTGGCGGGTTTTCTGTAGAAGCGCTGGAAAAGTTGAAATTATCTCTACTCGAGCAGTGCGGGCTACGCTGGCTACGCGGACTTGTGATTGGATTAGAGCTGTCACGTGACCAAATATCAGCACGGCAAAAAGTATGCGTCCACCGAAGCGAGTTTCATCAAGGTCAAAACATGATAAGATATAGCTTAATAATTAAGTTATAATTTTGGATTTCATTCGTGACAAGACAAAATATGTATTATTAACTTATGAAATCGGTTATTCCACTTTATATATAACACAGTACAGCTACGTTGCGGGAAAAATAAGTACTAAAAACAGTAGACTTAATAATAAAAAATACTATAAATCAATGTAAACGTAGTTTCACTTTAGTTAAATCTAGCTAGGTATATCTATGTATAGCTAAAGGAACACGCAAGCACCACTTGCAATTAACAAATAACGTGACAGCTTTGTCGTCTGTTGGCGATGTCTGTTTACCTCGTTGTGGTGATGGCGCAAACGTGTATATAATATATACAATTTATTTATTTTATAAGTGTTGTATTTCAACTGGGTGCAGACCCATTTTTATCAAAAGGGCCATGCTGTTTAGTTCCTGCTGAGGTTTATAATATTATGCTATTAATTGTATTCACTAGCATGTCTATTATTATCTTTAAAATATTAAAAATTAAACATTGTACTAAAATCTCAACAAATACACTGTAGTATAATAAGACTGTAGCTTGAATGATGAACATCGTGTAGAAAGAATATGGCCTTGTCAATAATTTAAACTATAGGCCTGTAATGGCTGTTATTTTAAATTATATTTAAGAAGATAACATAATTTTAAAAAATATAAGTAAATATATATATACTCGGAGCTGTATATTGAAAAATCATACACCTGAGATCAGTCATTACCATGTCTACCTTCTGCTACTAGGGTTTGGGGTTTGACACTTAGTAGGGCCAAAAATCTTTGTTAAATTGATATATTACTTGTTCCCCAATGCGGCATATTAAAATTGATATTGATAAATCGCTAATTGCCAAGCATTCGCACGAATAAGATTCACATAAAACATAATTATATCGTAATTAGAGCAACCTAATGTATCTTGAGTAATTTTCACTTTTTAATATGTATTATATTTAGGATACTATGATCATCATCGTGTACAATGAAAGCCGATGGGATATTTATATTTCTATTAGTACATTCATTTAAAATACGATAAGAGTTATTAAAGACGATCCAACGAGGAGGGTGTTTAAAGATGAAATGAGTAATAATTAGCATGGAGAGGGCATGGGAAAACCATCAAAGCAACCCTAATACACTCGAACGGCCCCGCTCATACCTTGGCGACGACGGATGACAAAGTGCAATGCAAGAAATATTTTTTAATTTGATTTGTGACTCTTAAATCACTGGGCAGAAGCACATCCAACTATGCTAGAGTACCAAACAGCATTTGTATAATTCAATATATATTAACTTACAAAAAATAAATCATTATTTTCTCTGTCACAGAGAATGACTAGGAAATTATTTTGTCACCTTCTGGTAATTTTGGTTGTAAATTAAATATAACAAACACTTATCTACTTTCATGTATGCAAACGCCAAATTATGATTTGCGACTATCATTTTTTGACAGATAATAATAAATGTTGTTCAACCATTTATAACGGTAAAGTTTTCCATGATTAGAGTAAAACAATTAAGTATTTGACCTTTCTACCAAGATGTCAATTAAATTAAATCCATGTAAAATGTTCCGCTGGTTACTATATTAAAAGACCTTCCGCTAGCTGTCTTGGAATCTTGCAATTAATGATATCAGCTCCCTGGGTTTAGTAAAGGTTAGGGCTCTTTAAAACTTATCAAGTAACATTTTCTGAAATGTGTAGTCCGCGGTTCCCTAGGGTGCAGATAATTATTATGTAGGCTAGGTCATGTAAAGGTAACTAGGTTACGACCGTGTTTCATACCCCCTCGCCCCTCCTTCATACTTTTCTTTGTGAGTTGTGACAAAGTAATTTATATTGAGCAAGTACCTTACACAAATAGGCTTATAAAATAAAAATAACCTCCGCATCTATTGCCTTTAAAGACTATTAGCGGATTATCTTGAGTTGTTAACCTCCACGGTCTTGGGGTAAAGGGCTCACCTTGGGACCCGATATTCATTGGTTCAAACCCAGCAAGGCTATAAGGGTGTTTATTGCGTGATACAAATTCGTTGCACAACTTCCCTCGGAGGGGAAGTCCGTCGGTCCCATGTCAATTGTAGCATGTAAAAGAACCATGGGAGGTATGTGAGAATACCTTTCCCGGCAAAATTGGTAGGTCTTTTAGCTTTCGCTCATAGAAATTCTCGTGTACTGATATAATTAGTCGGTTCAGAAAGTTTACGTTAATACCTCAAATTTAAAAAAATCCTTGAGTTGTTAAAGACTATAAACATAACTCACATAAATGAACAACCCCTATTTTAAATTTGTTGCTATCTCCAAGACAGTATTAGGGGGTATCCAACCTTCTAAAACAAGTTTGGTGAGGTTTGTCGGACAATACTAACTTATTTCACAAAAATTGAATATAGTATAACTTGATATAATGAAATGATATATAAAGTTCGCCATATTGTATATGACTAAGTGTACATATGTTGACGAATTCTCACTACCAATAAAAAATAAATGGTACGGAGCTCCGCACTGACTTACTCCTCCATTGTTTAAAAATGGAGATATTTACTCAAAACTCGTAATATATGCGAAATGAAATAATACACACTAGCAAACCCGAGCAAAAATTGCGTTCTACTTACGTTAAACATTTTTTGACTCACTGATTTAAATTTTATTATTTTCTTTTTAAGAATTAAAGTCCTCACTAGTATATTTGGACAAAAAAAAATCTATATTCTGTCCACGAGGGTCAATACTTCGTATTAAAATGTCAACTCCCGGTTAATGTTTTTTACATTTTACTTGGGATTGCACATCTTATGTTTATCGCATTTTTACTAAATTCCTCATTTATATATTTAGACCAATTAAAAAGGTAAATATTGACTATTGAGTCTAAAATGATAGAGATAGATCATTGCTGTACAAACATTTCCCCTAAGAGGTTAAAGAAATAAGAACAAACTATGACTTACTTATCTACTTACTCTATGGAATTAGAGAATTATTGCGTTAAAACTTATGTAGTGTGTCTGTACAACTAAAGCTCACAAAATATATTAATATATTTGCCAATATCTCAGAAACTATTGGTTTTTTAAAGATATATTTCAAATAAAAGTGTTTTATTTTTAATAGTACTACAGTTTTGCAATGATAAGTTACTTAGTATCCTAAATAGTTGCGGAGAAAAGGAAATTTCCACTTCTGCAAAGAAGTACCCTAAAAGTCATTTTCGTAAGAAAATGAAAACAGCCATTTTGTTTATAATCTTAATCAAGGCCTAGATACGAATTTTAGTCAATGTCAATGGAGCCAATTTTGAAAAAAATTGATTTTTTCTCTTTTCACCCTTTATTAAACTACTCTTAATTTTAAGGTTAAACAGACATATAGACAGACTGCATTGCAAAAACCACTTTTTATGGTTCGAGGGGTCATGAAACGTCGCTATCCATCAACATCTCGGGTTAGATATTTTTTCGTTTACCTTGAAAACTTTTTGTTTCATAAAAATATTTGTATTATAAATAGACCTAAATATTTGCAATGATAAGTAATTTTATATCTCAAATAGTTTCGGAGATGTGATAAAAATTAGAATTTACCCATCAAACCGGAACCCTTCGAGTCATTTTGTCGAAAATATGAGAGTAGTAATTTTGTTTATAATATTGATCAATGCTTAGAAATGAAATTTAATCAAAATAGTTTGAACCAATTTTGAGAAAATCGATTTGATCTCTTTTTGCCCTTCAATAAGCTACCCTTAATTTTAGGGCTAGATATCCAATTCCAAAAATTCCTCGGGGCAGCCCTATGAAAACCCTAGATACCAAGTTTTAGCCCGATCGGTAAAATAGTTTAGTCTCTAGTCCAAGGTACAGACAGACAGAAGGAAATTCAAAAACTATTTTTTCGGATTCGGGGGGGGTCGTGAAACATTGAAATTCATCAAAATTTCGAGTCAAGATTTTTTTGGCGACCACAATACTTTATCTACCTGTAAGATAAAGAGGTAGTAAAAAGGTCGAGATAAAAATAACATATTTATGAAAATATGGAGAGGGTGTTCGAAATGAGCTAAGACAATTTTCATGTTTTTGGGTAATATTTTTTTTTCGTTTGCTTAAGGTTTAGTTAGATCGAACAAAAAGAATCGATCAAACTTAATGTGCTTTGTGTAATAAATAATATCATAGAAAGTTGTAGGTAGGTGTGTGTGTGTGTGTGTGTGTGTGTGTATATATATATATATACAACAGTATATAATATTATTTATTTATATATATGGGAAAACATATATTATTATTATTATTATTACCGCGTCTTACTACCCGTTCGGGTTATACGCACTTACGCTAATGTGTAATGGTAGGGTGATTGTAGAGATGAAATGGAGGACCTACAGTTTAACGTGGGATCCGAACCACGGTGGAGGCCTGGCATTCCTGGAAAACATATAGAGAACATAACTCAGCACATGGATTTTTCCTTTTTCTTATATATTATATACTGTAACTAATCACCTAATATGTATTATGTATAATAAAAACTCTTTCAAAATTCGCAATTGCAAATCTACAACTCAGGCTATACAGGAAGGCCTACATTATGTATATATTCTTAGATCTAAACTATAAAAACTGGGCACGGGCAAGGTAAAATAAAATCCCACACTGTAAAAAATTAATAACAAATAATAATTCAGTCAAATGACACTTTATTCAAAGTGTTACTATTGTGATTATACATTTTGCTATATTAATCGCTCGCGGCCTAAAAGGTCAAGTCCATTTAGTCTGTTTTAACGGTAGCATGGAGTTGAAGGTTTGATTTCCAGCCAGGTGTTAATAGGAGTGTTTTATCCTAAAAAGATTTCTTACTCACCCTCACAAATGTGGGTACATTTTCTCTTATTCCACCGTACTCATCTATACCCCATTAGCATAACCAATAGATGTAACTAATACTGAGACGCAGTAAAAAAAATTGCATTTCATGTGTTTTTTCTCCCTAGTTGTCTTACTACCCCTCCGAGCTATACGCATTTAACTACACAAATTGAGTTGGGATTATGAAGTTAGAATTGAGAATAAATGTTCCCACCGTTCACTGGAAGGAACCACAGCTCCAGAGCCAATTTGGAGTGGCCCTAAAAAAGAGTTTAGTGCCAGCCCTCCCTGTATTTCCAGCCGCCCCCGCAGCTAGAGGAGTCGTGTGGGTTGCCAGGCAGGCGAGCATCAGCAGCTGGGCCACGTGACGGAAATACTACGAGGTTCTGTTCGAACCGCTCGATACCCCG
Organism: Timema genevievae; assembly: GCA_902155825.1. Taxonomy (NCBI): domain Eukaryota; kingdom Metazoa; phylum Arthropoda; class Insecta; order Phasmatodea; family Timematidae; genus Timema; species Timema genevievae. The sequence continues at coordinate 136,209 of CABFWO010001011.1, forward strand.
GCGGCTCAATGGGAGAGATGGTACAGGCGTGAGAGACTTGTTGAGGCTTCCCAAGTACCCGAGATATTGCGCGATGTTGAATATTGATAGCACTTTAGATAGTGCACGAGTTTTGTGTTTACTGGCATGAACACAAAACTATTTTCTATGAGCCTATTCATAGACTTGCAAACATCGTTTGGAAGTTGAAATTTTCTACTCAGGAACGTCCAAAAAAACATTTTGGCTCATCACTAAGACCTAAATGCCCGGAGGAAAAAAGTAACTAGTAGAGGAGCGTAGAATGGATCTTTGTGAATCGAATGATATAATTTAATACCACTTGATTGTTTTTAGCACCATATTTTACTACTCGTTCGGGTTATACGCTATGTACTAATTATTACAATGGTTTTAGGGATTAGGGAGGTTATATTTAAAGGAAGTGTAGCCGCATTTGCGTGAAGGAAGAGGGTAAGATCACTTTGTAAAAAAATCAGTACACTCGACCAAGATTCGAACCTCAATCTACTACAAGTCTAGTCTACTGCGAGAGTAGCACGTTAGACCAAGCGGGCGCGATTAAGATGGTTCTTGCTCGACGTTCTATGTGCCCCCGAATTCAAAACTGAGTATCACAATTCTGTGCATTTTTGACGATGTGCGTGAATAAATTAAGCCCAATTTTTCAAATCTATTTTTCAGCTTGCATACAAATGTACTATACATAAAATGAAAAATCCACTCACCAAATGATTCACTCACTCATCAATCTATTTCCCTGGGCCTGGAAACTTGAAATTTTGGGGGAAGATTTCTTTTAGACTCTAGGCAATAGATAAGACGGGGTTTTACAAAATTCAAGGTGAAAAAAGGGGTTTAAAAGTGTTTTTTAAAAAATAATTTATGTATCTTTTGAGCCAGCGGACATAGCGCTTTGAAATTTATAATTACCGGTAAGGTTTCTTTCTAGAATTGGGTGAGACTTTTTGAGGGTTTTTCAAATTTCATTCCCTAAGGGAACGAAGATGGACAGAAAGGAGTTCGAAGTCTCATATCCTCCAAACTTGATGAAATTTGATAAATGGAGGTTGTTTGGGCCACAGAATACGAATATGACATTGTGTACAGCACTCACACAAAGCTAAAAGAGGGTAGGAAGGTTCTAAACTTCCTAAACTAATATAAAATTATAAATTTCAATGTGGTAGAAAAATTAAACTTGTCAGGCAGCTAAAGGGTCCACTCCAAATAATTATAAAAGTATGAACGCTTTTTAAGTGGGACCCCGGGGGCGTAGAGTTATAACCATAAAATTTTTTTAGGTGTGGTAGAAAATCTAAATTTGGAAGTCAGGTAAAAGGACAACTCCGGATAACGGATAGCCAAACAAGACCTAGAATTTGATATTTTTAAATGGGCAGAAATCTAGGGGTGTGGGGTGGCTTATATTTTCCAAAACTAATAGAAAGAACTAATTCTCAGGACAGTAGCCTGCAATGGTGGGTGGGCGGACATAAACGCCTGTTTCGTCTGGTTTTCCAGTGACGGGAAGTTCAGGATTCAATTGCCGGCAAGTTGTACTGAGGTGTATTGTCCCTAAACGTTTTCCTACTTTCTCTCTACATAAATGCGGGTACATTTTCTTTCGATACTACCTTACTCATCCCAAACCCATGAGCGTAGTTAAAATGCGTGCAGCCTTGAAAAGATAACAAAACGCAAAGCCCACACACAAAAAAGACCAATAAATCAAATTAACATTGATCTTTGCTTTTTAACTTAGTAGATAACGCGTCTGCTAGTCATATTCTGATAGGAAGGAGCTTTTTGACGGTTACAAAGTTGCTAAGACTACTTTCATCCGTCAAGTCGTGAGATCTGCAGCTGTCACTTTTGATAAAATCTAACACCTATAAAATAATAGCAATAGGATAGCAACATAATATCAATATTGACCGCAAAAAAAACTTCCAGAATCCTAATCTAAGTCTCCTGAGTTTAATTCCAGGCATAGAAAAATAGTATCATGGTAATATTTTAATATTAGCGCACCTTACTACCTGTTCAGTTTATGCACAGAAGATAATTACTCTAAAGAAATAGGGATAAGTAAGGAAGCATTTTAAACGTTATTTACACATATTTGGGTGGAGGGAAATTGGGAAACCATTTAGGAAAAACCAAGCTCAGTAGACCCAACAAAGATTCGAACCCTCATCTGCCAGTCAGTCATCAGCAGACCAGTTTGAAACGAGTGACTTGGGTTTAGATCATTCGCCCAATGAGGCGGGCGACTTCCCCATTCATAGTGATGAATTAACGGTCAGAGGTGTCGTGTATGTTTTAAAATGAATACTTTGTAAACTGATTTGTCAGACAGTTTATAAAATACAAGATAAATACTCCTTTAGAACCTGAACAGAGGCAGCCCGTAGTCTTGAATTGTTGATTTGCTGTGTAGTCCTACGTAATTCAAAGATATAATAGCTTGTTATATCCGAATTATCACTATCATTTTTTGAATTAAAGAATCATTAATCTTAACTATATCTCAACTAATTTATTCCCAACAAGTAACCAGGACAAGCTACACGATTTCATTCGAATAGAAATTTTTATCAAAGTGTAGTTTTCTACAGTTTTCACTTGTTGCAAAATTATGATTAACAAAATAGTTTTTACACTTTAGAGTACTCTTAAATTCTGTTGAATTTTTATTATACATGGATATGACTCCAACAACGACTAAAGAAATCGGCAACAAGTTGCGACGCCTTATTCGAAACTCCTAATATTAATTTTGATTTCAATTTTCAAGTTAACATTGTGTTTATGTTTTGTGGGAAAATTGTTGTGTCACCAAACATTTTCAATTCATCGTTCCAGAAAAGAATGTAGTTGGAAAACTGCCACGTTATTTTTATGGTTATATCAACCACTTTGGTGTTGTTATTGAAGTTTTCTGCCAAAGCCCAAAAACTTCAATGCGTGAAACTTTTTTATGCTACAATATAAATACTATACAAGGTTCCTAGCAATGTTATTTTCAGAACTATGAACTGTTAATTTCAGAACGCATAGTATTTTTCCCACAGAAAAAAATACTAAAAAATATTAAAATGTGGTAGGCGCAGCCTAATTAAGTATTTAGTGTTACATTATTTTATATTATTAAATACATTTTAGAATAATAGGTGTTAAGCCAAAAACTTGGTTGTTTTGTAAATTTTTAGCTTAAAGATTAGGTTTAGGTTAAAGATTGTAAAATTTTAGCTTACATTTTGGGAAGGAAGTGTAGGTTTTTAAACAATGTTTGAAGGTTAAGAATTATAAAATATGAATGAGGTATTTCACCAACCTTACATCTGCTAAACAAAAAAAAAAAGTGAATAAAACCTACCCGAGCTTTGAGACGCGAGATAAAAAAAATTATTTAACTTATTGAATTAAATTTTCCAAATATTTTAACAGAGCGAAGCCATTGAGATATTCAGTTTTAAAATGTTCACTTCAGTTTAATGTACCCAAAGGAGGTTAACACCAGAAACATAAAATAAGGCAGTAACAACCATTTCAGTTCTCTTCTTACACCCAAGATTCGACTACAGCGCTTGGTGGTTGAATGTGTCACTAACGTCGGGGTTCCTCTAGTACGAATACATTCCTTTCAAAGAACCAATGATAGGAAATTTTTACCAGTACGTTTTCCTGTTTCCAATTCATCAAATTATTGTAGACAGTAGATTAACTAATACTGAGTAAAGTTCACCATTTTAAATTAGATATGTCAAAATTGCCATAATCTATCCCAAACGAGAGTTATTATTATTATTATTATTATTAGCACCGCGTCTTACTACCCGTTCGGGTTATACGCACTTATGCTAATGTATAATGGTAGGGTGATTGTGAGATGAAATGGAGGACCTACAGTTTAACGTGGAATCCGAACCACGGCGGAGGCCTGGCATTCCTCACATTCACAAGTTGTGATTAATACACGTCTTGTCAGAGGTGAAGGAAGGGTTTGGGCAATCAGATAAATCTGTGCCGGGACCGAGGATTGAACCTCGGAACCCCAGCACAGAAGTCTGACACCTTACCCCCTGGCCTAGACCACCAGGTCACCCAAACGAGAGTTGAAAACAAGAGTTCATGGAGGGTAAATGCAAGAGAGTAGATCTAGTAGCCTTTTGAAGTGTCAGTATAAGGTATAAGTTATTCAACAAGCATATTGACGAGGCTGTATAAAATTCAAGTGAGTCAGTGATAAAGACCAGACTGTACAGTCATTCTTGTCGACGTCTTATGACCTGATCCCTTTCATGATCCGAGATAAGCCGCAGTACGTAATATCAAAGAAGGAATGCTGATATAAACTGTAAAGGAAACTCTTCAGAAGGTCAATGATGACCTTCGCACTTCACTCGTGGTTGTGGCAGCTTAAAAACATTCGCCCAAGAATTGTAATGGTTTTTTCCTTATCGCCCACCCTACTTTGCGCATTTAATTACAATAAGGCAGTGGGATTGAGATTTTAGATTAAATGTGCCCTAATTTGCAAGGAGGAAGGGTAGGAAACCATGTAGGGAAAACCAACCAAACAACACCAAGCCGAAACTCAAACGCCGACCTTTCCGTCATGGGTAAACAATTGATGGTCTACCTCTCAGGCGCATGTGCCACTGGGGTTGTGCACCATCACATACCCTATCTACGGTAAGAGAGGTGTTGACAGCTAACAGAAGGTTGTGTATTACAAACATTGGCTGAAAGTAGCTAATTCCAACCTATTTGAAAATATTTATTAATAACATAGCATTACTATTAGCATAATAATAATTTCATAATAGCTTGACATTAGTTATTTTCAGCCAATGTTTGCAAAAAAGAACCTTTTACTATCCGTCACACTTTCATTCCCCCCGCCGAGAGGGTATGTACATACTCTTGTGAAGAACTCAAGAGAGAATAGGTTAACATTAATTATATTAAAAAAGTATTCATTTGCGCGACGATATACCGTTACAAACCATTACTACAAGCAAATGCTAGAATAAATGACAAGACCTATTTATAGTCTGATAGAAATTAGAGGATCCTTTTACAGCGTATAGAAAATAATTGTTGTCGCCCACCACTACAAAAAAAAAAGAGCTTTACTTATCTTTCACCTGTCAAAATTAAAAATTGTATCCTAACTTTTGTTTGGATAACATGTAAATTTCCCCTGTCACAGTGATGAGCGGCACGGGGGCTGGGTGTTGTATCCGTGCATTTCCCCTGTTACAGTGATGAGCGCCACGGGGACTGTGTGTTGTATCTGTGCATTTCCCGTGTTACAGTGATGAGCGGCACGGGGGCTGTGTGTTGTATCCGTGCATTTCCCCTGTCACAGTGATGGCTGGGTGTTGTATCTGTGCATTTCCCCTGTCACAGTGATGAGCAGCACAGGGGCTGTGTGTTGTATCCGTGCATTTCCCCTGTCACAGTGATGAGCGGCACGGGGGCTGGGTGTTGTATCTGTGCATTTCCTCTGTCACAGTGATGAGCGGCACGGGGGCTGTGTGTTGTATCTGTGCTAGGTTTAAGGTATTTAAGTGTAGGAATTTGGAAGCCGCACTTGGATCTCCTGATAAGCGTTGCTCAAAAAACAAGTTTCAAAAAGATGAGCTGTCATAAATCAACAAGCACATACCTGTAAAAACATACAATAAAAAGTAAACGACTTACAAACTTTATCGATTTATGAGGACAACCCTAGATGCGTAGCATTAGCGATAAGAATTTAATCTTTTTAAGGTAGAATATTCAGACTTCACAAGAACACTAAAGTGTTTCAGAAGCTGCCAGGAATCAAGCCAAGATCTGCAGGTCCTATAGCGAGCCCCCTGACCACTCTTCATAGGAATCTATAGTTGAATCGCCATAGATTGAACCTGATTTGACAGTCACAAGAACTACTTTGACGAGAAGGCATGGGCAGCCCGATCTTATGAGCCACAGGGGCCCAGGACCCACCAACATTTTTCCAAAATATAAAAATATGTATTTATTTAATTTTATATAATAAAATATTTTGGAAAAAATCTTTAGTAAGAAGTGGAGCACCATTCTCTACACGCAGTGAATAACTATCGGATTCGTTTTACATTATTCCAGTCAAGATTATTCATTCCTCGCTCCAAACGTCACGTATACCAGCGTTCTAGTGACCGAATCTAGAAGCTGACGTGGGCCAGCTCTGACAGGCCCCCTCAGAGAAGCCACGCTCAGTGTGAGGTACTCTCATTGTCATTGATCCCTACCATTCCATTCCAGTAGCAAATGGGCCCAGTCTGAGCGGGCCCGTTATAGGAAAGAGATGGTTAGTATTTTGTTTTGGGGTGTTTTAGTATGTATTAAGACCCAAGAAACAAAGTGACGAGGGAAAGTGATTAATTACAATGAATAAAGTAGATTCCTTATTAAAAACGTTGTTGCCTTCATTAAAACTGCAAGGAAAACTTGAAATTAAACAGTTAGGACAAATCAGCCTAATGACTTTATACTTACGCTGGTGGATGGCGAGAAAAAGATAACTTTTTCTAATGTTTGGTTTGGTAAATAGCTATTGTGGTTAACTGTGAGTGAAGAAAACCAGAGCTTATTTTATTTTTATTGTTTATTATTCGTTAGTGAGGGGTTTGGACGAGGGTAGGCTGTAAAGGATCTTAAACATTTACCTAAGTGAAAGAATTAAAAAACATGAAGAATGTGCAATTCATTTGGAAAATTCATCTAAGTTTAAAACATTTGGAACAGTACATGTTGCATCACAGATAGAATACAAGCACAAAAGTCAGTAAAAAACACAATAAATAGGTGTCAAAAAAAATAGGCAGATTAATAGAATCCTTAAAATACTGTGGTACTCATGAACTGGCATTATTAGGAGGCCACAATGAAAATCAAGATTCAGTGATTTTGTAATTATAGTGATTTTTAAAAATTAGGAAAAATTAAATGAATTAAAGTTGATATGTTAACAGGCGGTGGGAAAAAATCATCAAGAGTAAGCTGGTCACTGCGAGAAGGCGACCGACTAATCTAAAAGAGCATCTTAGTTCGTAGACATGCAACATAATTCTTGAGTGATAGTGGTTCTTGGTTGAACTTGAAACCTTCCTTTCTGGGAATGGTTGTTTTTGAGGCTTTGGTCAAACTGACAGCTATGATAAACATAGTGACCTCAAGCTGGAGATGAAACTTTTTCCGGCATACATCTCAGATCAGTGAATCACTGGGGACGTATATTACTTGTATATACGCGTGTGTTAAGAATGAGGAAAGTTTAATTTAAAGGAGGTGTACCCGCATTTGCGTGGAGGGGTAAAACCAGTTTCAGTAGAACCGGCCGGTATCATGAATTAAGCTAGTTTATACCATTAAAACCAGTGAAGCTGGTTTTTAATAACCAACACAGCTGGTCTACAACAAATCGGGGAAAGTCAACATTAGAAACTCTTATGCATCCAATCACCACGCGCTGAAGTAGATACGTTAGAGTGAGAAGGAAACTATAATTAAGGCCAACCCGATCCGCATCAAAATCTCTAGCAAGTGGCTGCATGAGCCGAATGTGACGGAAAATTCGAATGTTTGCGTGCGCCACTGCACTCCTGCCATCGACACTCGTTTTGTAGAAGCTATGGAAGAACATTGTTCAAAATGGTTTGGGCTTTTTTTCAAATAGTCTGTTCCCCCCCAACCCAGGTGAAAATGTACGTTCTCATATGGTTTGTGGTTGGAATAAAAACAACGTTCTGAAGCTACCGAACATTTTCCGGAGACGCCGAATTGTAATGCGTATTTGGGGATTGGTGGCTACACGGTCCGCACCGCAAGAGGAATAAATGACAAGTTCATTTAGCGTGGTTTGCCGGTGACTGGGAGGTCTAAGTCTGAATCCCGGCCGGGTGTACTAAGGGCTGTTTTTAATACATGGTTATCCATGATCATGCCCCGCGAATATTTTCTCTATATGTTCCCTTCTTCAATGTGAAAACATGCTGATAGTCCACTACATGAGGAATAATCTTATGCAGTTCTTGAACAATGGGGTCACCTTGCCGGGCGAGTGAAGGGGAGTATTACAAGAGCAGGAACTAGAGGGGGAGGTGCATGGGTACATTGCCCCCCCTCCCCATGTTTTATTACAGGGGTGTTGGAGATATTGTCTACATCTACAACAGCTGAAATATCATTTTCAATGCTACGCAGAGTAAAAACATACCTCCAAACAACCATGATACAAAAACGTTTAACTAATGTGTGTTGGTGTGTTGCTAACGCTTACCCAGATTATTAGTTGATAATGTTGAAATGGTGAAAATAATGAATGAATTATCACCAATTCTTTAAAATATCAGGTTTTTGGAGAAGTGGTTTGAGTTTTATGTCTGTACTCGCTACACTTCCTCTTTCTGTGAGTGTGTCTAGTGATACATCTACAAATTGCAATCAATAGTATTTTCTTCAAACTAATAAGCCCTATAGCATAACTGTATTTTTACTTTCTCACTATCCTACAAGTAGAGAAAGTATTGTGATCGTCAAAAAAATATTACTCGAGATTATGATGAATGTCGACGTTTCATGACCCTCTCGAATCCAAAAAAAGTTGTTTTTGAATTTCCGCCCGACTGTCTATCTGTCTGTACTTCGATTTAGAGCCTAAACTATTTTACCGATCAGGCTAAAACTTGGTATCTAGGGTTTTAATAAGGTTTCTCCGAGGGGTTTTTGAAATTGGATATCTAACCCTAAAATTAAGGGTTGTTTAATGAAGGGCAAACAAATAAAATATCGATTTTCTCAAAATCGGCTCTGATGATTTTGATTAAATTTAGTTTTTAAACATTTAAAAATATTCAAAACAAAATGGCTACTCTCAAAATTTCGACAAAATGGCTTTAAGGGTAGAATTTAAAACCATGAGTCAAAAAATGTTTTACGTATGTATAGCGCAATTTGCTCTCGGGTTTGCTAGTGTATATTATGTTACGAATTTTGAGTAAATATCTCCATGATTGAACAATAGAACGAGAAAGTTCGTGCAGAGAGCTGTACCATTTAATGTTTATGTATACGAGTATGTTTACGTTGTTCTTTCCGTCTCACCCTGGCTTAATCTGGACATTGCGTAGTTCCCCCCCCCC
>CABFWO010001011.1:155274-172326 GCA_902155825.1 Timema genevievae
TGGGGGGGGGGGGGGGGGAATAGTTAAACTATAAAAGAGGAATGGACATTTGGAGTAGCTTTTAGAAAATACAAACCTATTTTCTTCGCTGTCAACATTGATAAATTTTTACTATATTATTAGTCTTAACTTATAGGTATTGATAATATCTATCAAAAGTGACAGCTGCACATCACATAACTTGACATATGAACAAGGGAAAGTAGATTTAGTAGCTTTTCTAGCAGTTCTTGCAGTAAAAATTGGACTGTAGTTATAGCGAGGCATGCTATAGTAGGAGTCTGGCAGGAAGAACAGTATTTAACATATTAATTAGTAGAGAAATTAATCAACAATGGTTCAAAATAAATTTGAATTTAATTTGTTTTAAATGTTAATCGTAGTAGTGAAAATTATTAACAATGTACAAATTTATTTGTAACCATTATTGACTAATTTATCTAATTAATATATTATATGATATTTCTCCTTACTAAAAATTAGATATATTTTTAAAAAGTATTGTGTCCTAGAAAATACCCTGACTTCTACAATGTTCCTTGAACCAAACGTTTAGATTGTCAATAAAAACATAATAGCATTGGTGAACACGCGGGTTAAGTCATCAACCTCCTGTGTTTTGGGTTGCCAGTGACGGATAGTTCGGGGTTCAGGTCTCAACTGGGTGTGCTGAGAGTATTTTTGTTTTTCTTAAATGGTTTTACTCCCTCTCCACGCAAATGTGGGTAATTTACTCGAAATTGTAACTTTCTCGACCCAACCCCAGTAGCGCAAATACACAAATAGCCCGGAAAGTTAGAAAGATGTGTACTACAAAAAATAAATAGTACAGCACACCGCACAGACTTTCACCGGCTTTTATCTTAAAATAGACATTTACTAAAAAACTCATAAGATTTGTGAAACAAAATAATAGTTTTAACTTACACATTGTTGTAGAAACACCACAACAAAGGGGTCATAAATGAAATATAATATACACTTACTTACTCTTCTATGGCGATAGGAGCTAGGAACATTGTTACAGAAAAATGGAGAAAAGAGAAACATCTTTTTTGTCCACAAAGAACATAAGAATCAAATTCATTTTTATTAAAGACCCGAATTAAAAAGTATAAATATATGCTTATAGCTCCGAAGTGTTTGGTTTTATAAAAATATATTTCAAATAAAAGATTTTAATCTTTAATAGTACTACAACTTTACTACGATAAGTTATTTTGTATCTCAAATAGTTGTGGAGAGGTATGAAAATTGGAAAATTCCCTCATGTAAAGTACCCTCAAAGTCATTTTCATGATAAAATGAGAATAGCCTTTTTTTATAGGCCTAATGATAAAAAATGTACATATATATATATAATGTAATCAAAATCGTTAGAGCTAATTTCGAGAAAATTGAGTTTTTCTCTTTTTGGCCTTCAGTAATCTACCCTTAAATTTAGGGTTGGCTATCTAATTCCAAAAAACCCTCGAAGGGATCTTATGAAAACCCCAGATACCAAGTTTTAACCCAATCGGTAAAATATTTTGGACTCTAGCCCAAGGTACGGACGGACGGACAGACAGACAAATGACATTGCAAAAACCACTTTTTTGTTTTCAGGCGGTCATGAAACGTCGACATTTATCAAAATATCGAGTTCGATTTTTTTATTTTTTTTACGATCACAATACTTCTCTCTCCGAGTGGTCGAAAGTAAACGTGCCAAGCTTGCGTTTTCAAAATAAATATAGGCCCTTTTAACTTTTTTTTTACACATTTGGACTATACACATTGGAATCGTAAGCAAATGCGGTGGAGTAGGAACCTATTTAGGCAAAACGCCCCTCAATAAGCACAGCCGGGATTAGGACCCCGACCTCCCCGTCACCGGCAAACCAAACTAAAGGAGCCAGCCATTTATTTGACGTGGCCAAGGTCGCGGATCAAGGTACAAGATAATGTGCGTGACTTGCAAGCACAAGCTATGATAGGGCCCACATTCCCCAAAGCTACATAATGAACCCGCACAGGGCTAGTTTGTGCCTGCTTTGGAGTATATCAAATGCGCACAAGGTGGGTGCATCCAAGTGCGTCCATGTGGGTTTTCCAAATGGGGGGAGGATTGGAGTCACGTCTGCCAGGGGTGTAGAAACACCCCTCACCCTCCTGACCTTGTGGAAGGGAATTTTAGAGCATCTGGATATAATTCTGAGCTAATTATATGACTTTCAAGAGCCAATTTTTCATTTAAAAAAATTCTGAAAATTAAAAAAAAAAGTTGTTGAAAAGAAACATATTTTTCATAAGTTTGTTGACAGAACAAAATCAAAATAAAGCTGTTGAAAAGGAAATCTACATTTTATCATTTTTATCTCTGTTAACTCGGATATTGCTGATTCAAAGTTGTTAATAGCAAATTGCAGCCAAATTCCAAATACACCATTTTTATGTTTTCATAAAAATTAACAACAAAAAAGTAAATATTGCAGAGTGATAAGGGGGGCTGAATCCCTCCTTATCACATATTTGTGGGCGCCCATGGGTGCAGCTAAAGTGCACCATTGTTTGTAGTATCTGAGCCCTATATGTCAACACCGCAAGAAACGTATGTGTATATTTTTCCAAAATTACAAATATCGCGAGTTTCGTGAATTAACCGGTTATCAACCTAAACTAAACTAACCTAACCACTATTGTGAAGAGTAAGGGGTCGTTCCCCTTAGTTTTTTTCTTTAGTACCGCTTCTTACTACCCGTTCGTTTATACGCTTATGCACTAATTACTCTGAAGGTTTTAGGGATTATGAAGGTTATATTTATAGGAAGTGTACCCACATATGCGTGGAGGGAGAGTGGAAAACTGTTTCGGGAAAAAACTTCAATACACCCGACCGAGATTCGAACCTTGATTTCCCCGTCATCGGTGGTCTAATCTACTGCGAGAGTAGCGTCTTAGCCATGCGACCACCGAAGGAGGTTATTATTTTATTGTAACTATCGTAAAAATTAAGAGGGTTGTTTACAATACAAGTTTGCCGTGTTGCAGTTTTTTTTCCCTGTGATATTTAGATGTTCACCGATTTTCCATGGCTGGGTACCCCGTCATTTTATTTCAAAATTGCACGCGGTCAGGTCAATTAATATATGTCGTGTCAGAAGGTAGTTGAACCGGTCTTTGTCGTCACAAAGTTGCATGTTTTAGACTAGTATCGGACATGTGAGTAGATTGAACTCCCGGGACTTTTGAATCGGAACCATAATCTAGCGTGCTAATCATCAGACTATCGTGTCCTTGGTATGACGCAATTATACGTATGGGGTTGACGTAACGCTTTTCTCTCTCTCTTTTTTTTTAGGCTACCTCCGCTACCCCCATGTAGCACCAAGTAGACATTTAGCCTGACACTTCTTCCCCTACAAACCTTATATTTTTTCAACATTACAATTTTAGGTATAAGATATGTGTTACGTAACAAAGTGATGTTCCCCATTAAACACCATGTGAGTCTTATACGTACAGAGTAACGTGGTGTATGGATGACCTCTTAGGTTGCTGAGCAAATAAATTTTGGGTTGGGGCTGCACGGATAATCCGTTCAAACAACCAGGACCCAAGTCGGTATTTGCATGGTCAAGGCGTCTTTATTATTATTACTAGCACCACGTCTTACTACCCGTTCGGGTTATACGCACTTCCGCTAATGTGTAATGGTAGGGTGACTGTGAGATGAACTGGAGGATCTACAGTTTAACGTGGGATCCGAACCACGGTGGAGGCCTGGCATTCCTCACATTCTCAAGTTATACACGTCTTGTCAGAGGTGAAGGAAGGGTTTGGTAATCAGATAAATCTGTGTCGGGACAGAGGATTGAACCCCGGACACCAGCACAGAAATCTTGACACCTTACCCCTAGACCATCAGGTCACCTCAAGGCGTCTTGTTGGGGTGGTCGGGGTTCAAACCCTAGCCGGTGTATTGAGGGTGACCTTAAAAACTTCCTTCACGCAAATGCGGATATAATTATTTCAACTAAATTGTACTTTACTCGTCCGTATCCCAATCCCACTAGTGTAAATATGCGTATAATTCAAACTTATACACAAAAAAACGCTAAATATGACAAAAATACTAAGATTTATCATCTGACATATTTATACTTCACACGTTCGTATAAATGGATAAACTAGATTAAAATTACACATACATTTTTAGCACCCCGTCTTGCTATATGTTTAGATGGAATGCATATGTACTAATTACGCTGATGATTTAGGGATTAGGAAGGTTGAATTTTGAGTAAGTGTACCCGCATGAAGAAAGAGTGGAAAACAATTATGGAAAAACAACCCTCAGTAAACCCAACCGGGATTCGAACCCCGATCACCCTGTCGTCGACAGTCTAGTCTTCTAACAATAGAGTTACGCGGCCACTGAAGCAGGTAAAATTGCATTTAAACCACGATATTTGAGGATATAAGAGCTCGAACGGAGTTAAAGAAGATGCTATTTTGCTCATACAAATGTGACTACTTCCTAATGGAGAAGCCAAAGGTTTTTTTAACACTTTCAAATCAACGGTTGTTTTTAAAAGTCAGCTAACACTATAATATATTTCATCTAGGATAGGAGTGTAAGTGGCAGCTGGAAGAAGGTTCTTTATTGCAAACATTGGCTGGAAGTTACATATGTCCACCTATTCGGAAATGTTTTTTTGCTTAGTAATACATACTATATGTAATCAATAAAACATGTTATCAAACGCTTCTAATACTTCCAGTCAATGTTAGTAATATATAACCTTCTGCCAGCTGTCACTTACCTTCACTCCCACTGTAGATGAGATATAATGGACCCGATGATAAGAGATAGCGTGAACAGGGAAACAGTTGTTCTATTGACACTGTCCCTACTTGAACCAGCCACTCGACTAACAAGATCAACAATCAATCACACCCCAGAGTGTAAACAGCTTCAACAATTGGAGTTATCACTTTACAAATACATTACACACCTAGTAAAAAGAGCAGGCGGCGTGTAGGCTTAGCGCTCGGAATGAACAGTGAGCAAACACTAAACTATTCATAATGTTAAGAGTTGGCCCTTCACGGATAGATAAGGCAAAGCATCACTAAGAGACTATTTGTGGTGAATAAGAGTATTGGATTTCGCTAAATAAAAGGCTGTATTTTTTTCCGGCTGAAAATGGTAAAAAAATCAACTAAAATAAATGTTTTATTACAGTACTATGGATAATTAAATCAGTCTTAGGGTAAAGTGCTCACCTCAGGGGTCGACATATTTTTCTTGAGCGATAACAATTCATAGCACAACTTCCTTCGGAGGGGAAGTAAATCCGTCGGTCCTTTGTCGATTGTGGCATGTAAAATAACCCTAGGAGGTATATCTTTCCTGGCAAAATTGGTGAGCCCTTTCGCTCTAGCTCATAGAAATGCTCGTGTGCTGATATGATCAATCGGTTCAGAAAGTGAACGTTAAATACCTCAAAATAAATGATAGTAATTAGGGTTAAATGTATAATCCTTAAATTTAGAATATTTGCTTTTTGGCACAAAATGATTGCCATAATAGCCAGATCAAACCCATATTCCACTTCTCTATCAATGTTCTAGAATTGTAACTTTGATTGGTTATAGGAATATTAAGAAAATAAAATAAAAATAGAGCTGTTGGTACTCATTTTTTTTTTAGCAAATTCGGGGGAGAAGGGAGACGAGAAAAAGAACAATTACGCATGCTAGTTAATAAAAATATGTATATAGTTTTAATAAAGTTAATTATTTCTTTTAAAATCGATATAATTGACAGTTATTCGCATTTAAAAGGCCAAGTATTTTACTCCGCGAAGATATCAAATTTTGTTTTATTTCACGTGTGTACAATACCTACATTAAATAATTCTACAATAAACTTCAAAAATACTTTGATAGGCCCTATTCATTTTATTGTGCTAGCAGAAAGCGTAAAAACCACGTCTCGCGATAGTTTTGTGTTTAATAGTGAATAGTACGCAAGGTTTAAACACGTTATTTATTTTTTAATGGTAGTGTTCATAATCGATGAATAGTGCACAATGCACAATGATTTGATACCACCAGACTTATTTTTCTGGGGGGAGGGGGGGAGCGGAGGAGAACTAAAGGATCGGGTGCAAGGTGTACGGAAGTCTGGCAAGTTTCAATTCGTGAATGATCTGTATGTTGTAAGGAAAGAAATTTTAATTTATTTTCTACCACCGTGTGAACATTTCCTAGGCTGACTTCTCTTTCCTGTGCCAATTTTCGTAGCTACTTTGACGGGCTTGCCAAGAATTTATCAGAAATATTGAGAAGTTTGTATTACGAAAAACCACTAGGCTTTCCGCTTCTTGGCGCGTCTGCCATTGAGCCGGTGTTCTGACTTCAGAGGGACTTTCTGATCGAACTGTACAGGAATATAAGCCCAATAAGCCCAGCCTACAAAGAGATGTTCTAAGTTTCTTGGTCTATTTTAACCGGTCAACATTTCTTCAAAATAGACATCACCCAAAAGGTAAGATTTGGGGGAGAGAAGGTGGCGATAATAATTCATTTGTAATGCGCACAGAACCTGTGAGTGCGCGGACAAAGACGTTACTCTTATGATTTAACGGTTAAATTAGAATCTCAGTCGGGAGTACTAAGGTATTTTTTTTCTAAATGTTTCCCCCCTCTTCCTCAAGGCCCTAAACGCTCTAAATTCTACCGGATAGAACGGACGGGTGGTAAGACGCGATTCTAAATAAACTGCATTGTATTGTTCACAAAATATTTGCATAATCACAGCTAAGCCCCGATTGTCATTGCAAGCCCACTTTCGTCCACCAACATTGACTGAAAGTCACTAACATTTAGCATTATAGAAATTTGTATTACTTGATTTATTAATTAAAAAGTTACACGCTTTGATGGCCGCAAGGTCTAACGCGCTACTCTCGCAGTAGGCTATAGACTGCCGATGACTGGGAGATCGAGATTCGAATCTCGGTTGGGTGTACTGAGGGGTGTTATTCCGAAATGGTTTTCCACTCTCCCTCCACGCAAATGCGGGTATACTTCCCCTAAATATAACCTTCCTAATCCCTAAGACCATACATTGATCCCAATTAGTCAATTCTCACAGCCAATGGTCACGTGGTCTAAGTAGTCAAGTCTCGCAATGGAAGAGAAGGTCAAGGTTCCAATCTAGGGCAGGTGCAGGAGGTCGGTTTTCCCATACACTCTCAAGTTAATGCGGGTGCACTTCCTCTAAAGAGACTTTCACATCCCCATCCCACTGATGTATTCGTTTACTAGCAGAAATACCCAGGGTAACCAAGCAAAGGATTGTGTGGTTTACCCCTGGCAACGCCTTTCTTTGCTTCAAAAAGAAATAAAAAATCTCATTTTATTTCTTCCGACTAGGTTTTTAATTAATTTAATAAAATCAAATCTAAATTTTAAAATTCCGGCTTCTAGGTGCATATGTTCGTGGTCAGAGTGTACTAATTTTTAAATGTCAGACCTGTGCGTGCGGTAGATATCGTGCAACGCTCTTGACAGACATACACACTCTTCATTTTATTAATATAGATCAACGTGAGGCTTTTATTAGCACCACGTCTACTGCCCGTTCAGGTTACACGCACACGTAGGCCTACTAATTATGCTGGTATGTTAGATATGAGGAAGATTTCATTTAAAGTGCACCCACATGTTCAGAGAGGGAGGGTACATCCAACCGGGATTCAAACCTCGGTCTCCCAGTCTATCGCGAGAGTGACGCCTTAGAACAACGGTTCCCAAACTTTTTTTGGCTTGGAGGCCCATTCCCATAAATTGTACTCATATTAGCAAAATGTTTAATTACTACGGTAGTAATTATTTCTGATTTGTTGCAACTGAAAATAAATGGGCTTATAATGGGGTTAAAAAAAAGTAAGAATAAGGTGAATAAAGAGTGCATTCAAAAAACCAAAGTTACAATAAAAACTGCCACATTTAGTTTATTATTTTATTAATAATTATAAAAAATATTTAATGTTTGAGATTTAAATAATTTTCTCAAGTTTAAATATAGAAGAAACCCCACACCACCCCTCACTATATCGTTGAGTTAATTTCATAACTTGTGACTGATCTTGTGTCTTACGCTGCTGTCATATACAACTTTTTTCGCCATTATTCAAATATTTTCGCGTACCCCCAAACGTTCTGGCACGCAACCCACGTTGGGAACCGCTGCCTTAGACCAATCGATCACCGAAGCGTAAACCATTGTGTTAAACGTACCGATTAAAAAAAACTCGTCACGAGACATCCAGCTTTTTCTTAACCCAATATATCTTGTCAAACTGAGCTGCCCCTGAAAAAATATTAGCTATGAATGAATATGTAAAATTGTTTTCTGGCTTTACTTGATTTTTAAAACTGCATTATCTATTGAACATATGTTCTATTTCAAATTGGTTTTATATATCACCCACAACTAAACTTTGGACGGGACATGTAATGTATCAAAGCATTTTTACAGTTTAATTTTTCCCGATAGGAAATTTTAGGGGCTCTTTAGGTGGGGATATAAGGGACCGTGTTTTTGCAGTTTTAATATCAAAACTTTTTTGGTCAAAATAAATCAAATATTGCTTCAGTACAAACATTATGTATATATTATTAAACCTCTACAGTCAGAAATTTGTCACCAAGACGACTCCTACATTTCTGAACCGATTTAAACCGTTGAGATCTTAATCTTTTCGTCCCGACGTGCAGCTAATTGTCATAATTTCGAAAATTGCACCCAGGAAGAAGTTTGTGACTTTATATATATCAGGAGGTTTTTGAATATATTATAAAGGATCAACTAACATTTTACTGAATAAAATTCCTAAAATTACGACCCTTTGTTGCAAATCTGCATGGCTATAGGGAAAACGTATAACTTCTATGGTTTCAATTAGTTCAGAATTGTATGTAGGAGTTTTGGTTAAAAGCTTATTTTTTATTATATTCTTTAAATTGAAGAATAACACTTAGACACGAGAATCGAACACGGACCTTAGGATTGGTACGCCAATGCTCTAACCAATGAGCTAGCAAGGAGTCTTCCCGTGCCCAGGGTAATTTTTCACTCATATTTTAAGGTAGTGTGGGAGGGTACGCGATAAAAAGACGGTGTTTTTGCAGTTTTTATAGCAATTTTTTTTATTAAAATAAATCAAACATTGGCCCAATAGAAACAGAGTGTTTAATTTTTTAAATTAAACTATGTCTCTAATGAAGAATTATTTTATTTATTTTGGCAAAAAAAAATAGTTTACATAAAAACTGCAGAAACATTACCCTTTTCTTGCGTTTCCTTCCACCTTTTGGCCCCTTGTCCACGACAAGAATTTTCGCCGCCCACCGTCCCGGCAAATTTACTGTATTAACAGTAATACATTATTTTATATACGCGTCTGTCCACGAGCCGGCACGGTGCCGTTTGTAGTACCGGATTCCCATTGTAGACGGCAGCCGGGCGGTGAGCCGTGCTTACAATCAGAAATGTATCAACCAGTCTACGTGTCCACGAGCCGGCAATCTCACCGTCAGTCAAGTGTTGGGTTTTGAATATAGCGTAGTGGTATCTAGTGTTTCTCAGCGCTATTTATGTTTTGTAAAAATAAGTGCAGAATTTAATATTGACTCAGAATTATTAATAACGCTGGTTGAGGAAAGACCAGTCCTGTGGGATATAACAATCGATCAGTACAAAGACAAACGGCTGACTTTTGAAGCTTGGAAGGAAGTATGTAGACAGATAAAAGAATATTTTGATATTCTCTATCTGACAAGGAAAAACACGACACAGGTATGTAGTTTTCATTTTTTTTTTAAGTTACATAAGATAAGCAAACCGATTCTGCCATGGAATTTTTCCAGATTCAGAAACGAAGTAGTTGGCCAATTTTTTTCTGTTATCATTCGTTGACAAACCGCCTCGTACTGCTTGTGAGCGAGGGAGTTCTCTTAGTTCAGAGTCCAAATCTATGATCGTATCGGCTACAATTTTACTAAGTCCTTCTTTATGGATGAAATTTTGAAGAACACAATAAGATTTCACCATGTCAGTCGCAAAATCTATGGAGAAATTTAATAGCCGGTGAAAAATCCTCCATTTATTACTCATTATTCCAAAAGCACACTCTACGAAACGTCTTGCCCTGCTCAAGCGATAGGCCTAGTTGAAAATTCGCTTAGTTGGATCAAGTTCTCTACCACTATAGGGACGAAGTAAATTATTATGCAATGCAAAAGCTTCATCACCTACTAATACACATGGCAATTCCTCTTCAATGTCTGGTGGTGGCCTAGGTAGTGGAATGTTTAGTGTGTTTTCTTGCAGTTTTTTCCATAGCAAGGTTTCCTTAGACACACTTGAGGCACAATCTTTCCCGTAAGCAACAACATCCACAAAAATAAAATTATAGTTTGCATCAACTACCGCCATTAGAACGAAAGAATAGTAACCTTTATAATTGAAAAACACTGAAGCACTCTCTTCTGGTTTGATAATTCTGATGTGCTTGCCGTCAACGGCCCATATACAATTAGGAAAATTTGCCGTACTTTCAAAATGACCCATTTATCGACAGTCGGAGTTGGCATGTATTCTTCATGTAATAATAACCATATGTTCATTCAAATCTCACGTACAGTTCTACTAATTGTTTTTATTCTCAGTCTGAAGCTATAGTGTAGATCAGAGAAAGTATTTCCTGTTGCAAAGTAACTGAAACAAAAAGTTTTTTATTATTTTTCAGGGGAATTGGTAATGAAAAAATGGGCGAACATTAGGGACAACTGGATGAAACGCCACAGTAAATTAAACGAGGAACAAAAATCCTGTGCTGGAACAAAGAAAATGCGCAAATACATGTTTTATGAGGAACTACTACTTCTTCAAAAAATAGCAACTCATCGACTGACTTCTTCAAATACTCCCGATAATGCTGCCATTGCTGACACCCAAAACTAGACACAAGAGGGGAAAAAATAATAAAAATTATGAAAAACTGTCAAAAATATAAAAACTACCAATGAATTAGACAAAAAAAAAGATGACTCTTATAGGCGCTTCAATTGAACAGGGCCAAAGCAGAATGTTTTTTTAAAGGGCATTGCACCAACTGTAGACAGATTTAATGACGAAGATATCGTTGACTTTAGTACGAAGTGATGAAATTGATTAAGTCAAAAAATCAGAATAATCAAATTCATCTACAATACTCTCAAGTTTCCTGGCACCAGTATCCTACACTACGTGGATACCAAACTGTTGGAGGTCCATTAGCATCACAAACATCATGGATAAATCAAGAGCATCGCCTGCCAGTTTATTCCACTGTCGAACACTTAACTAGTACCATTGCTGCGTCCAATGAAGAGTTGTGTATTGAATCTTATAGTAGTCTTGGGTCTACCTTATCCAATGTTTCGGATAATTTTGATTTTTCTAAAGAATACTAAAAAAGTGTATTTTGTATGTGCTACGTCTTAGACCTACCTTTAAAAAATGTGACTGAACAAAAAAGTTTAATAATTAACTAAGACTAATTTCATATTTTATGTATTATAGGATTCATTATTGTAAAACAAATAAATATTTCCAAGCAAATAATTTTAAGAAATAGGTACTCACCTCAGTGTCACCTCCAGCCTTTCAGCAGTAGATATGCAGTTTAGCACAATTGTATCTTCATTTTTTAAATTTTTGTATAACATTCTTAATAACTTGTCAAATGCTTCTTTTGACATTATAAAATAATTAAAATGCTTTGCTTCGTCTTCTCTTAGTTTTTCGAACAATGTGTTAAATACACCAAACTTAAATCTTTCTTGCAGCAATGGATGCACCCAATATCTTCTACGTCGACGCTGCTTTTTTTTATATATAAAAATAATATAATGCAATAATATTACATACATCTTCCGTATCCATTCTCGAAAAGTGTACGTATGCAACCGAGCACAGACTCGGCCAGACTGCCGCCCCCGTGTACAAAGCCACACTTTTTTTCACCATTCCGGAGAAAATTCTTGTCGTGGACAAGGGGCCTAAGACAGAGTCTGTGATAGACGTGCAGAAATCGTCAGCTAATATATATGAGTAATCAATTAAGATCGCAAGCTAGCGGATCCCCCCCTTGAAAAATTACCTTTCTACGCCCTTAGTAAAAGGAAACGAGAGTTAAGGGTTCGTATTTTTGCAGTACTTATGTCAACATATCTGACGTTGCGTTCCCTTCCCTCTCCCTTTAAACTTCTGGTGCCATATAGTTGGGCAGTAATAACACGGCAGGAAATACGATATTTTATTTGAAGTCAATGTTTACCATAAGGGTTCGGCCAGAATGACAAGCGCGCAGGCGACTGGGTGGCCAAACTAGCGAGCGAGAGCGTAATTAACAGTTGTTGACGAGGAGGCTACGATTCTTGGCTCAGTGAAATGAGAGTGGTTTTTGACAAGTGATTTATTGTTGTGGTTTTCTCCTCCTCTCTCCACACTAATGATGATCTTATTTGTAAAGGCCTACTTTGATAATATTAAAGTATTTAACATATAAGTTTTACATACCGGTATATCTATGGTTTATGATCTTACCAATTAAATTAGGCCGTTAGTAGCAAGTGTGCTAAACCTATCGATAGTAATAAAAATGTCAAAAATGAGAAGTTTTCCTAGCACTCAATGAACTAACATACAATAATATTGCCTAGCGCCTGTAAACTAGGTTGTACCGGGTCGAAAGCGCGCGCTTGAAAAATAGAACCAGTTCTATCTTTCAAGCGTGCGCGCTCCAATCTGGCCACCTCTCATTACAACCAATGTGTTCTGTTTTATATTTTAGTTGCTCGCGCGCTCGCTCAGTCTAGCAGCCCCCTAAGAGTAAAAGTAACATCAAAGGTGACAGCTGCAAGCAGATCACACAACTTGACGTCATGATTATATGAAAGTAGATTTTAATAAAGTTTGTAACTCTATTCGAGACTGTTCTTCCTACCGCGTTCTCACTATAGTTTTGGGTGGTCTGTTTTAGGTCAATTCTGTTTGCAAGTCATGTGCTGATGGAGCCGTGCTTGGGAAGTACAAACTGACCACCATAGGAAGGTAATCAATCACGCATGCGCGTTGGTTGTAAATAAAAGAACACATTATTATTAAAACAGCGGGCGTTGGTGATTTTTACAAGAGAATGCAGAAGAAAACTACACACGTCCACGTAGGACTCAACCATCAAACTGCAAACAGAAATCTTATATTTTAAAAAAAAAGTTATAATCAAACATGCATCCATCAATACCACTCTAATCCTATGAGACTGAAACTTCTTAAAAATATCTCCAAATAATATTCAGCACATCTCAGCTGGAAAAAAATTCCACCACGTGTAGCAACTCGCCTTTGCTATCCGCAGATAGAAGTAAGAAAAAATGAGCCCGCATTCTCGTGAAAGGACAGTGGGAAACCATTTGAGAAAATTTACCTTCAGTACATCTAGAGATGAAAATTTTCAATCGGACCTAGAACCCTTTGTATTTTTAAATAGAGTGTGTTAAGAGACGAGTGAATTATAAGAAGGGGGCACGAGGGTGGGGTAGGGGGAAAGGTAGTTGGGAAATTTTGAGGATAGGGGTAGAGACAATTAATGTCAGGCCAACCTTAAAATTATTTTAATTATCTTATTGATGATAAGAAATAGAAGTATGATTTATGAACATAACGGGTCTACATATGCTCTCATTCATTTGTTTCTTTACTACTTTTTTTTTTAGCGGCCGCGTCTTACTAGTTACTACTACTACACGTTCGAGTTATACGCCTATGTACTAAATTACGCTAAGGTGTTAGGGATGAAGAAGGTTGAATTTAGATATAGTGCACCCATGAGAGCGGAAAACTATTTTAGGAAAACCCCCCCTCAGTGCATCTGACCGGGATCGAACACCGATCTCCCAGTCATCGGCATTGTAGTTCATTGCAAGAATAGCGTGTTAGACCGTGCAGCCACCGAAGCTCATTTGCTGATGTTTCTGGTATTAACTAACACTCTTGGGAGAAATTAATCTTAAGTACAAACGTTGACATTTGGGATATCTATATCTCGATTACCTTAGTTCTATTTAATCAGTTGAAATTACTTAACAGAAATAATAATTGAAAATTTTCCTTCTCACATCTCTAAGTACACCTGGCCGGATTTCCTTTTATTTTTCCATGTCTTACTTACTACCCGTCCTGTCTATCCGCATTTAATTACACTACTGGGATAAGGAATATTGAATATAAATTAGAGGAAATGTGCCCGCATTTGTGTGTAGCGGTACACACCATCTATTCGAGCCCAGACCTACCCATCACCGGCAAACAAGACGACGAGTTTGACGTTTAATCCGCGTGACCATCAATGAGGTCAAAATTTATCATTCTAGGTTTAAGGTTTACGAGTTTCCGTTTAACAGTGGAGAGAAAAGTACTTTTTGTTTTTATTAGTCACCCAGTGTTGTACAACAAGAAAGCAGAAAGGGGGGAGGGGGCACCAAGGTAATAATGAATCTCATAGAGTGGCAAGAATAATAATACCCTTACAAGGTTAACAACTCAAGGTCATCGCTGCGAAAGCCAGCGCAAACAAACCAAACCGGTTGTCCTCAGTCACGAGTTGTGCAAGTATGACGTCATTTCCGATCAACTAGAGTGTTTTAAGCCTGAACCATCTGATAGCCTGCATCCCTTCAAGTAAGATTGATGCTACTGTATGTACTCTTCTCTTGTGGCATCCCCAAACCCTGTAAACTCCCCCCTCTCCCTGATGTAAGATTGCGTGAGAAAACTACATCGTCATTAAAAGTCGATTCCTTAAGTTTTCTAAACTCGCAAATATATCCAGTATTTCCAAATAATATATGATTGTGACCAAAATCAGTCCTACCCGATAGTTTTTTTCTCTATTTAATGTGAACTTTCTGAAACGACTGATTATAATTATATTTCAGTACACGACTTATAAACTAACTTAAATCTATAACAGACCCAACACCCAGCCCCTGGCCATTAGTTCCCTATGAAAGGGAAAAATCACATTCCACCACTAAAAAATGTCGGCTATGCCGGGACTAGAACCCGGGACCCTTAGCTACCACGACTGAGCTGAGGTGTCAGTTAATATTATTGAAAAATCAAATTGTTTAATATGAACATCTGCAAACCATTTTTTTAATGGATGAGGATGGATGGATGGATGGATGGATGCCGCATGGTCTAGGCTGCCGATGGCAGGGAGATCAGTGTTAGAATCTTGGTTGGGTGAGGGTGGTTTTTCCTAAATTGTTTTCCACTTTTCCTCCATGCAAATGAGGGTACGTTTCCTTTAAATCAAACTTCTTCACCCTTAACCCATTAGAGTTATTATATATGCGTATAAACTGAACAAGCAGTAAGACGCGGTGTTAAAAAACATTAAGCCCCTAAAGACAAAAAAAAAGCCAGGCTAGCTGATAAACGACGGGTGGACCTTTGATAAGATTATAAAATAGTAGATTTGGGAAAAAAAAATTGCCGACCCCTGATTTAGAGTATTTTCTTTGTCTTATTCGTTTAAGTAAAGAAAATATTTCAATATAGGCCTATAAAATAAACAGAAAAATTAAAACGTCAATGGGCACTATTTAAAAATATTTAAAATAAATGGTACGGTGCACCGCACAGACTTTCTCTCGCTTTTATCTTAAAAATATACATTTACTAAAAAGTAAAAACTCGTAAGATTTGTGAAACGAAATAATAGGTCTACGTTTATACATTTTTGTAGAAACATTACACCAAAGATCATAAATGAAATATACACTTGCTTACTCTATGGCAATATGAACTAGGAACATCAGAAAAATTGAGAAAAGAGAAACATCTTTGTTTATCAAAGAGCATAAGAATCAAATTCATTTTCAAAGACCTGAATTAAAAAGTATATATATTTGATTATAGCTCAGAAACTATTGGTTTTATAAAAATATATTTCTAATAAAGACTTTTATCTTTATTAGTATACTACAATTTTACAATAATATGTTATTTTGTATCTCAATTAGTTGCGGAGAAATTACGAAAATTGGAAGATTCCCCCCATGTAAGGTACCCTCAAAGTCATTTTCATAGTAAAATGAGAATTGCCATTTTGTTTATAATGATAAACAGTGTTTATAAGGGTGTCCAGCCAAACTGTATTTTAAAATTCCCTGACTTTTCCAATTTTTCGAAAGCCAATTTACAATAGAGGGGTGAAAAGTTGAAATGAAAATCCCATGCTGGCTTGTAGAATTGAGATTAGTATACTCAACATGCACAACTGTGCTAAAAGAAATTCGCAGTGAGTATTAACTGAAAGAAAAATATTATTTTGATAGTTGGTTATTGTATATGAAAATAGCTTAGGCCTATTATTTTAATGAATATGTGAAAATTCCAGAAATTTGATCAAATTCCCTGACTTTTCTCTGATCAAGTAAATTCTCTGACTTTTCCCTGTTTCCCAGGTTGCTGGAAACCCAGCTATATATAAAATGTAATCAAAATCGTCAGAGCGAGTTTCGATAAAATCTATTTTTTTCTCTTTTTACCCTTCAATAAACTACCCTTAGTTTTAAGGTTAGTTGTCTAATTCCAAAAAAAAATCCTCAGGGGAACATTATAAAAACCCTAGATACCAAGTTTGATCCAAATTAGTAAAATAGTTTCGGCTCTAGCCAGAGGTACAGACAGACGGAGGCCATTGCGAAAACTATTTTTTTGTTTCAGGGGTCATGAAACGTCGACATCCATCAAAATCTAGAGTTCGATTTCTTTTTACGATCACAATACTGTACTTGCTCTCCGAGGTGTCAAGAGAAAGTAAAAAGAGTATGAATGCTCCTTAAAAGATACTTCATTGAGAGAAATTCGACTTGTTTAAAATCACTTTTATGAACAAATGGAGGATCTCAGAAACTCGACTACTCCTATTATATATATAT
>CABFWO010001011.1:172336-215997 GCA_902155825.1 Timema genevievae
TATATATATATATATATATATATATATATTGTACTCTGTACATATATATATATATATATATATATTGTACTCTGTACATATATAGGCCTATTAAATGCCATCTCATTCGCAAATCTGCTTTTCATGGTAGAATCTATATCATTCTTTGCGGATCTCCAGTGAAATGATTACTGCATTGTCTTATAAGCCCGCCGATTACTCATATCGAACAAGAGAATGACGTCACCGTGACTGCGTGAATATGTTATTGAGGTCACAACCTTCAGAAACAAATTAACCAACAGGAATGTTTGAGTAATGTTCGAAAAAATAAGTTTTAACATTGTTACTGTACCTATAGTGGAGTCAAGCATAAGAGTTTGATGGAACAATAATTTCCAATATGGCGCAATAAGTCTGTAACCCGAAGGAATGTGAGACATGAAACTGAACGTTCCAACTAGATCCCTGTCAGCGGTTTCCTTGTTTCAAAATTCTGCCCCCCACCCCCCTTCTACTCCAGGGATCAAAATGGACCGGTCCGTCTTTCGCTCCCGGCCTCAATTGAAACATTTTGTATGGATTCCAGCTTTAGAAGCGTTACGATGACGTCAAGAGCAATAAAAACAGAAATAATACAAAGCCCTTAACGTGTTCGTTACGTCACATAGTTCGGTTCTAAGCTTTGGGACCCGCCTCGGTGGCGTAGTTAGCTAACGCGCTAGTCTCGTGTTGAGCTAGACTGCCGAGGATGGGGAGATCGAGGTTCGAATCTCACTCGGGTGAATTGGGGTTGGTTTCCCAATTCTTAACCCATCGGTGTAATTAGTACTTAAGCGTATAAACTGAATGGGTAGTAAGACGTGGTGCTAATATTATTATTATTATCTAAACTTTGAGGAGCAATGCGAAGGCTCGGGAGATGGAGGTTATAGTATTTTAGGAAAATAAGTGTTTAGGCTAGGCCTATATCATAGCTTGAATATCTAGGAAATCCACTTCAGTGGCCGCATGGTCTAAGGCGTCACTCTCGCAGTAGACTAGACTGTCGATGACGGGGAGATAGAGGTTCGAATCTCGGTCAGGTGTTCTGAGAGTGGTTTTCCACTCTCCCACCACGCAATGGCAGGTTCACTTTCTATAAATATAGCCTTCCTCATTCATAGAACCTGTAGAAATAATAATAATTACCGGTAGAACATAAACGTATAAGCCGAAAGAATACTAAGACGCGGTGCTAGAAAAAAGTGTAATTTAAAATGAGTGAAAATGCTCTTGCCTCCCCTAAGACCCTCCTGTATTCTTCCACTTGGTCCGAGTTTTCAGTAATCCGAACAACTATTTAATTAGTCCGGATTAACGAGGTTATACTTACATGGTTTAACTTGCAACGACCCGCAACAGCGATAACACGGATAAAGGAGAGTCCCGTTTTATCTGTTTTGATGGAGACAGGAAGGTCGAGGGTGCAAATTCCGACCGGGTGCTTTTACTTAAATGACTTTCCACGCTCCCTCCCCCCAAATGCGGGTACATTTCCTCAAAATTCCGCCATCTTAATCATTACTCCCATTTGAGTAAATATGCGTCCATCCCGTCCAGGGCGCATGAAAACCAAACTTGCAACATATTTATTTTATTCAAGGATCTTTCCTAGCTTCGAAAAAACTATTACAAACCGCTTCGGTCACCGAAATCAATAAAAAACAAAGAATATTATGATTGTGTTTATAAATTTCAATAGCTAAAATTCTAATAATTGTGTTATTTTTTCTAATGTTAATTATAGATTTAATAAATATATATTTTTATTCCTCAAATTTTTTTCTAGCACCGCGTCTTACTACTCGTTCGGGTTATATACGCTTGTGTACTATTTACGATAGTGTTTTTAAGGATGATGGTTATATTTAGAGGAAATGTACCCGCATTTGCGTGGAGTGAGAGTGGAACTCAGTACATCAGACCAAAATTCGAGCCTCGATCTCCCCGTTATCGGCAGTCTAGTCTACTGCGAGAGTGACGCCAGAGACCACGAGCCACCGATGCGGGTCGTTTCTTTTTTTTATCTTATCACAAGCTCCCGCGGCACAACGGTTGAAAAACACCGGCGTGGGGCATCAAACTAGCAATATATTGGACTGCCAATGAGGTTAGAATCCTGGTCGAGTGTACTGGGGTGATTTTTCCTAAATGGTTCCCCACTCTCCTTCGCGCAAATGTAGACAAAGCACGTAAACATAGATTAAAACTGGTTGAAAATTAATCTTGTGGCTTTAAAAAAAAATTGTGTCCCTCTAAACCTTTACAGTTCCAATGCCGACCAAAATAATATAGTTACATTTTGCTAGCGTTACAATAACATGTTATAAACGCGTGTCCATAACGTTTTACTAGAGTATAATTAATAGAGATTAGTAACGGGGATTTGGAAAACTAGAGCGAAAAAGCTTTTGTGGTAAAAACCTCTTTAGTTCACCCGGCCGAGATTTAAACCTCAACCTCCCAATGTATTGCGAGAGTGACGCTTTATAGGGCCCGCTCATAACAAGGCGAATCGAATCGAAAAGAGTACTCAACCAAGAATAGCGTCGCCAGGCGAAGTTTGTGTCACCGGTTATTTCTACATGTCAGTGTGTGGTGTTATCGTAAAGTGAAGCTGCAATGGAGCTTATTAAATTATCCCAAGGTCACACATTTATTTACGATAAAAATGACAAAAACTATAGTAATGGTTACATGAAACAATGAATGCTGCATTCAAGGAAGTCGATAAAAAATTAGAAAATCACACATACTTGGATTTCTTTGAATTTTACATTTTAAATATACAAGCATATATTTATATTTTGTTACTTTGTATCTATTATGTCATGTGTTTATAATTGTGACATAAATATATAACTTGTTGATTCTTATTTATATTCAAAACCACTGCGTGTTGACTTTCCGCTTCGCTTACAGTCATGTGAATGATGCGAGTCCTAATACTGAGCTTATATTCTTCGCCTAGGTATGAGCAAACCTTCAGACCGTTATGAAAGTGCCTAAGTACCCACTTCGTGGATATCTGGCAAGTGTGGTGGTAAACCAAGGTTTCAACCTAAAAACCTTGGTGGTAGACAGCGCTGTAAAGTCGTCAAAAATGTGCAGACTCCAAACTCCGGCTTAGAAATAAATAACTTACTATAACAATATTATATACTTTGTTATACTTTAGGACCGAAATTTGTAATTTGGATTGATAAATTTATTTAAATACAAATTTACAATGCCCAAATAAGCTTCCCATGAAGTTATCTGTATTGGAGCATTTTACTGGAGTTAATTTGCTATTACTAATTAATATATGTACATCAGCCATTTCTAAAAGAGTTGGAGCCTTGGCGTACGGATTCCACAGCTCTGATGATAGATCCGCCCCATTAGGGCCCCCCGTAGTTACCATGGCATGAAGTAAGCGAGACTTGTTTACTGTCACGATAGTCCCACCACTCGGTTTACGTTTCAAAAACAAGCACTCCTCACCAGGAGACGTGGATTACGCGGCGAAGCTGAAAATTGGTGCCCTTGAGCCCTTAAGAAAATCAGAAAAAAAAATATCCCATTCTAAACGAAAAAAGTAATTGAAGGTTTATTCATGGTTAAGGTTGTTTAATTTACTATTTAAAGTTGGGACCGTGAGTTAAGGTATTTTTATTTTTTTATAACATTTTTGGGCCAGAATAAACCAAATATTGTTCAGTAGAAGAGTTAATTCCGTTTAATGTATAAGCTTTAACGGTAAAGGTACGATTCCCTCAGCGCGTCCAGCGTCTCTACATTGCGTCTGCGTCCACACTGCAGCAATCGTGTGTTTTAGTTGAGTTGTATTTAGTTTTGTCATCGTTGATTGCCGACACAGGAAATAAAAATTAATAAAAGTTGTTTATAACAAATACTTTTAAAAAAAAGTTGTTTAAAGGAACCGCGCTATTGGAGGAATTCAATTACCCACGACTGGCGACCAAGAAACGCACCTGGGGAAACACTGTATCCCGCGTCTGCGACTCACCGCCCCACGTCTGCGGACGCAGACGCGCCCAGGTAATCCTACCTAAATAGGGTGCCGGTGCCAGAGCCAGTAGTTTATCACAGCCCAATAATTGATCAGTGCCATGAAATATGTGAAATTTTAAGAGTTGCTGAACCTGATAGGTGTTTAAAACTAGATAAATTTATAGATACAAGGTTGGCTGACATGGTAGTGGTAGCACCATTAAAATCACATGTGCCATAGCAGTCTGAGTTTATATTGAATGGCGGTATGTAGCAAGTGAAGCTCATTTTGACATTGTGAACTAGCAGTGAGGTAAGCGACAGCGATTTCTTAATCCATAATAATCAGCAATTCAGTGTAATAATTTTATAATTATTATCTAAATTAATTATTGGAAACTACTTTGGGGTATCAGTATTATAATAAAAAATAATATTTCTTGGGCCTAGCATGGTTTAGAGGGGGCTAACAACTATTGAAACTTGTGAAACATTAAATGCCAGTGGATGATCAATATGATCATCTAATGGTATTTACCTTGATGTTCTTATTTACAGTTGAATACCATATGAGCTAATGTTAAAATCCATCCTCTTGGAGGTTATGCATCAGGATGGACGAAATCTTCACAGTTTCCAGTAGATCAACCATTGGTTTAGTTTGATCATCTACTAGGCAAGTGCTGGATGTTATTAATAAAATGACTAGGCTTAGTGTCAATATTTTTGTTCGTGTGAATTAAATAAATAGGCCCTCTTAACAATACTATAGAGAGAGAGAGAGATTTCTGTGCCCTAGTTAATGCAAGGAAAATGTACAGGTTTTTACATAACTATACAGGAAGTGTGAGTATTTATCCCTTTCATAAAATGAGAATGCCCTTTCAGTTGCTGGATGTCAAGTTACAAGCTATTTGTGGTAGTTTAATGAGGCTTTTATGCAAATATTGAGGTTAGACAGTGGTTCCGTGAGCTTTACAGCTTCTTGTAACAGGAAAATAACTTGGATATTTTAAATGGCCCAAGAAGAGTTTATTTTACAATGCTGACGAATCTGGTTTTGAAACCTGACCAAAAATAGGAAAAGTTTTGGGACCAGTTTATTTTGATAACCTATATGAAGTGAAAAGTGGAAATGAAAAGGAAGCCATCACTGTCATGGCTAACTTTGGTGCTGCCGGAAACACTGTTCCACCCACGATTGTCTTTTCGTTACAAAAGATATCACGAGAAATAGCACAACATTTGAACAGTTTAATGGAGTGTAGGGAAGTCCAAAAATGGCTGGATGACTGGAGCACTCTATTATGAGTATATTACAAATATTTTTCTGCCATGGCCCAAGAAACAGAATGTTCAGTTTCCAATATTTCTTTTGATTGATGGTCATAAATCTCACACAACATACAATGTTGCAGAGTTTTGTGCTGCAAATGGTATAATACAATTTGCATTATACCCAAATGCAACGCATGTGCTTCAACCAGCGTATGTTGCAATCTTCCGACCCTTGAAAGCTGGCTGGCGGAATGTGGTGTACTCTTGGAAACACAAAACTGAAATAAAGTGGTCAGGAAAGCTGTATTTGGGCCATTATTAGAGGCAGCTTTTATTAAACGAGCAACTGTGAATACAGTGAAGAGTGGATTCAAGAAATGTGGTATTTGCCCATTTGATCCTGATGCAGTTGACTACAATGAATGTATGTCGAATAAATAAAGGCACTGTTTACCAGTAGCAACTAGGCCTAGTAATGAGTGACAGCATTAAACCAGCATTATTTGGTGTGGATCATCTCTTGTACCAAGAATCACTGATGAAAAAGGGAAAAGCAGAAGATTTCAGAGCTGCTGAAAAAACAGGTTGGAAAGGAGAAGCTGAAGCATTGGAGCTTTATGAAGTTTGGTGCAAAAATCGTTCTAGATGTATCCCATCAGATGAGACTCAAAAAGAAGACGAACTTACACTTATTGGTGAGGATTTTCCTTCGAAGGAAACTGCATCATTACCTGAAGCTTTGGTTCAAGAGGCGTTAAGTGTCACCAGGAATGTTGAAGTGGAGAAGAATTTGGACTCCAGCGGTTATTTGGGTGACAGCCTTCCTGATTTAGGATATTTGTTCGAGATTCTCAATCCAGCTAATGATGCAACGACACCAGCTCAGCAGAATAAAAGCATTTTGAAAAATGATCCTGGAATTATTCTACAGAGTTCGTTAAATACATGTGATGCATCATTGTCTACACTAAATACTGAAGGAACTTAAAGCCCAGCCATATATAAAACAAGTACTCAGATAAACTTGAAACCACAAATAAGCCCTTATTTCGCAAATCACATTTTGTGGTCTATTGAATCACCCGTGAAAGTTTGAAGAAAAAAGGAACGTTTGCCATATGCTACAACATCCAGAGAATGATTACAGTGGAATGCTTCTAAAGAAAGAATGAAGTCAGAAAAAGAAGCTGCCAAAAGGATAAGACTTGAAAAACACGCACATAAACTTGTGAGCAAGAGTAAGGAAAACCCAGCTTGGTCGCTGTCCTCGAATAAGCCTGAAACTTAAACTAAAAAGCATGGCACACAGAAAAAACCTACAAACAAAAGGAAGAAAAATGACACCTCGTCATAAAGAATGGCATTTTATTGGGGAAAGTGTTGATGATGTTGCATTTGGCTTTACATCGGAAAGTGATGAAAGCCAAATAAGAGTCAAAGTGTTACAGCAGACAAAATATCTATAAAATTGAAAGGAGAATTTGTGCTGGTGTAATTTCCTGGCCAAAAAAATTTCAAGTATCGATGTATTTGTACAATTCAGATAATATCTGCTGAAGGCTACATTAAAGCCATGGAACTCAAAAGTTGTGATAAAAATAATACAGTCTTCAGAATTGACGAGGATGATATCAGCTTTGTGAAGTTTTTCCAAATTTTGAAGAAGCTGCCTACTCCGAGCCTTGTACCTACTGGAGATAGGCTAGGTTACAAGTTTGATAATTCAGTTGAAGTGAGCAAAAATGATTAATTTATTTGTATATTAATACATCAGGACAGTGAAGTGATGAACTCAAGAACAATGTGTGATCAACTACTGGTGAGTTGTGCCTTTTTTTATTTTAGTTAAGATTTCTTGAGTAACCCATATTTTAAAGTTATGTGAAGGTAGTGCATTTTATAGAGGAAACTTTGAGCTTTTTTATGTGGTTTAAAATTTAAGTTTTGGTTGAATCATTAGTATGCATCATTAATGCAAAGATTTTTTTTAACGATCAACTACTGGTTCTGTCACCCTAGTGTAATTTTCTAAGTTGGTAACCTTAACAAATCTTGGATTTTTGTTAAGGGCATAGTGGCATTTGAACAAAAACATTTTAAACTAAGGAAAAAAGTGTTAATGTTTAAATTTTGCAAGGCCCATGACAAATATTCAAGAACAATAATGCATCATTATTTTGACATTATAAAGATACAGATAAATTACTAATTACAGTTAAAAACCCATTTACAACTTCACACAACTCCAGGCCATACGGTCCAATTTTACTTGGAAATTTTTTATCTGACAGATATAAAAGTTATTTTTAAATATTACTACATCAGTTCATGTTACCTGTAGCTGTCACTTTAGATATTATCAAAATCTATAAAATTACACAAATATATTTAGTAAAATGGTGTTATTTCTCGAAAATATGTTATTTTCTAAAAGGCTCTTCTTATGAAAATTGGACTGTATTAAAATATTATGCATCTCATTACCATTAAGTTTACAAAACATCAATATCTACATGCTTGCTTGATTTAAATTCCAATAAAATAATTTCAATGAATGCTAATTAAAAGAACCCAGTGGCGCACTCAATATAGGGGGAGCAGGAAAGGAGCAGCTGGGAATTTGTCCCTCGCACTAGATTTTCCAATATCACAAAATAATGTCATTAAAATATGTTAAGTACAACTTAGGGCACTGAAGCCCAATAGAGTTTTCCATTTTTTGGGGGCTGTGGTGAAAATGAACTTTTGGTGCCATTAGTAACATTAGCCCTCTTTTCAAATTAGAATATGCTGCCAAAATTGATGCCAAGTTTAGAACATGAGCGAGACAATTAAACCAGACTTGTCAAACTCACTGATTTAGTGCAGACCATAGACCTTGTGATGAACCAGAATACCATTAAACCCTTTCTTCTTTTTATAACAGCCATAAAAATAAAACATTTGAGAATTTGGAATAATTTTAGGAAATGGCTTTGTGTGGTTGAAGTACCAAATTTGAACTTGAGCACTTGTGGAATGTTTGGGAGTGTATATGTTTGTTAACATTTGTTTTCTCACATTAAAGAGCACCAAAAAAAAACCCAAAGATCATGGCTTACAAACACACATTTCTCAACAATAAAATGACTATGGCACAAGATTTAAAGAACATTCACATCATTGATGAAAAGAAACTTAATTTTTTGTCTTATTGTTTCATATAGGAGACTAATATTTTCTTTTATTAGTAACTAATGAATGAGGTGCAGAGTTGGTATTATTTTTACTTAAATATATGAAAATATTGAATTATCCAATGTAGCTCTTATGGTCAAACAAGTTTAACACGCCTGATCCAAACCAAAGAATTAGTAGCCTATGTGTCCAACAAGCACATGTGACTACCCCCACTCCCTAAACGCTATTAATTAAATGGGGGATGGAGGGCTTTTAACTAAGGCACATCACCCGCCTCGGTGGCGTAGTTGGCTAACGCGCTAGTCGTGTTGAGCTCGACCGCCAAGGACGGGGAGATCGAGGTTCGAATCTCGGTCGGGTGAACTGGGGGTGGTTTTTCCTAAATGGTTTTCCACTCTCCCTCCACGCAAATGCGGGTTCACTTCCTCTAAATTCAACCCTCCTAATTCCTAATCCATTAGAGTAATTAGTACTTAAGCGTATAACCCGAACGGGTAGTAAGACGCGGTGCTAAATATTATTATTATTAACTAAGGCACATCCAAAGTGGCCCTAAAATTCCCAATTAAGGAAAAGTACATAAATAACAGCTTAGATAATATAAGGCTGTGGAGTCGGGAGCAGTTTTGGGTGGAGTTGAAATCAGTAAAAATGTAGGTACCAACTCAGACTTCAAAATAACAACTTATAATATTAAAACAATATCAGTTATGATAAATCATTTTAATGCTATTCTTCTTTATATTTTAGGACCAATATTTGTAATTTTGATTGACAAAATTAATGTATTCAAATATAAATTCATAATGCAAAGAAGCTTCCTAAAAAGCATCTGTATTTTTGAGCATTTAACTGCCGTAAATTTATTACTAATTAGTATACATTAGGCATTTATGACGTAGTCTGAGTCAGACAGTAGAAAAATGGACGAGTCGGGAGTCGAAGGCTTGGTGTACCAACTCCATAGCCCTGGTTAAAAGTCCACATTATGCTCCTCTATGTATTTTCCAGAGTGCACCACCACAAACTGAAGAGTTAATAATAATCTAATTACACAATTTAAGGAAGTTAACTCACCTGTTTTGCAGCCAAGAGTCTCAGGCCGAATAGCCCATTAAAACTACACCAAGATAGTTTTTTCTTTAGCTTTAATTTAGGGCGGGCACTAAGACTTTAGAATAAAAATCCACCATAATTACCAGTTTCATGGCAAAAATATTGTTAATTTTAAAAGGGACATTTCCTTCTGTTGATATGTACTATAAACAAATGATTCATAAATAAAATGTTTTGTGATAAGTGCGCTGAACACACCACCAAGGGTTAGTATTGAGCAGGTATTATAAATAAGTATTTCTACTCAACTCATAGTCTTGTAGATTATTTGATATTTAGAGTCTTATATCGTAAGATTCTGGTAGGATGACAGTTTTAGAAAATACAGTCATTTTTGGGGGTCAACAATGATAGCATTTTACTTCATCAAGCAAACCCTTACTGTTAAAAAAAAAACCTTAGCCTATCCCAGCACAGGTAGGACCCCTCCTTTCAAGTCAAAAAATATCCTGGGTACAGCCCTGGAATTATTGGATTTGAACGCTATTATTCCACTCGTGATGTGTGTTTAGCCATGCAGATACGTTAAACACTGGAAAGGTACATATATACAAAATTTGCGCACTGCAACATAAAACACTTTTGGTGGATTTTGGTAAGAAGAAACTTTTAGAAAATACAAACATAGTTTGTGCGCTCAACATTGATATTATTTCAGTAAATTAATGGTATTATTTTATAGGTATTATAATATTTATCAAATGTAACAGCTGCAGATCACACAGTTTTGATGTATAATGATATTATAAAATTAATCTTGTAAATGTTGTGATTGTCAAAAAAGTGTATTTCTATCTGAATGTGACTGTATAAGTGCATGTTACCACAATCAATAGGCGCACTAACCGATTTTTATCAAAACAAGACATGTTGGCCGTCATGTTAGTGCTTAAGACGTCAACTATTGCGATGTTTCTAGAAGTTTATTACTAAATCTAGTTTAGAAAAATTACATGTATCGGCCTATCCCAAATGAACATATTATCTTATAGCTAGGAAAAGTTACCAAATCTATTTTTACACATTTATATGTCATGTCATGTAATCTGGGGCTGTCACTTTTGAAAGATACCAATACATACAAAATAAAACAAATAATAGGCTATAGTAAAATGTTAACAATGTTGGCCAAAAAAATTTTGTTAGTATTTTCTAAAAGGTCCATTCATAAAAAAAATCAGAGTAGTGTAGTTTGGCCGTGCCTATAAATAAAGGCTATTAATATATTTTAATTTCCGACTAATAGTAAAATTCAAGCACTTTTCCTGAATTTTTTCTCTGATGCTCAAAATGTAAGCATGATTCCCAGTTTTCCTGATCAGTACCTTGTTACCCTATAATTACTGTACATTAATCAATTTCACTTGTTACACTGGAGCAAATTTATCGCTTGCAAGTGATTTTACTTTTCTCATCACAAAGAGCTAGTTTACAAATTTGAGAGAAATTTTTGAAAATAATTAGGAAATGTTATCATTTGATTCATTTTTCAAACCAATTAATGAAGTGAAACAAATATTACAAATATATATATATATACTCACTTTATTATTAACCACACAGTGAGCTTTGACTTTCTTTCTGTGAATATATTCGCGGGTGAGTAGCAAAAAACATTATAACTAACAATTTTAACTTCTCTAACTAGTGAGTAAACGATTAAAATAGTTTGTGATTTTACTCAGACTTTTTGACGTGAATACGTCTTTAAATTTACTACCATACGGGGGCAACCCAAAAAACCCTAATGATAACAAAATCAGGGGATACAGTTTGGTGTTGTAGTTTCGAATCTTTCCTCTACATCCAAAATTAAATTATTATACCACTGGATAGCTAAAGGATCAAAGAATTCATTACAATAAGCGAGAACAGTGATGCATCGCACGCGGTGGAGGGGGAAGCGCCGCCATTTTGAGGTTTTTTGCTGCGTATCGAGATTTGCAATTAGTATAACTTTTGACTTGGAGAAGCTACGATGTTCGTTCGATGTTCGTTCGTTTAAGTTTTAATACAATAATTATTTGTTTCCTTCTTTTATCCTAAATACATAAATAAAAATATTTTATTTAAAAAATATAACCCGTTACATAAACGAATTCACATACAACACACGGCCGTGACACAGCCACACCCCATTTTTTTTTTTAAGATGAATTATTCTTAAGTCCCTCTGAATCTCCCCTACTGCTGTACTACTCATAGTCCATGCCAAGACAATGGCATCCAAGCACTTGATCAGCAGAATTTATGAAATAATGGTTGGCTGATATCCAGAGATTCTTATGCATAAATGTGTCTCTCCTGCAATGCCCATGTTCAATATTAGGAATATTATGTTAAAGTATTGGGAATATGTTTCGACATGATAGCCTAGGCCACAGACAAATAATATACCCAGACACTCAAGACTCCAGGTTAAACTGGTTGTGCTCTTTTTGCAAGCTTGAATCCTTCAACACTCGGATCACTACATTCAGTCCTATTATCACCCAGCACGGACATTAGCGAAGCCTAGTGTTGAAGGACTCACGCTGGCAAAAGGAGCAAAACCCCCATAAGGTTGAGAGTCTGTTTCAATTATTTGTCTGTGGCCTAGGCCTATGTTTTTTGGCACCACATCTTATTGTTCGAGTTATATGCCTAGGCCATAGACAAGTAAGAAAAAGACTTGCAACCTTACGGGGGCTTTGCTGCGCTCCTTTTATCAGCTTGAGTCCTTCAACACCAGGCTTCACTAGTGTCATTGCTGGGTAATGATAGGACTAACCACAGTGATCCTAGTGCTGATGGACTCAAGCTGCCAAAAGGAGTGCAACCATTTTAACCTGGAGGTTGAGTGTCTGGGTATATTATTTGTCTGTGGCCTAGGCATCTGTTATTTTGGAGAATTTAAACCACCCGCTATAAAGATGAATTTGTTATTTAGATGTGTTTGTTAAGGGAGATTTTCACTGTAGGCCATAAAGCTTTATTTGAATTATGTACTTAGTAAAATGACAAGATGGAACTATTAAACAAAAAAGGGTAGGCCTATTTATATTATGTGGGATTCTACCTAATTTACTAAATATTTATCAATCTGAGTTTATTTTCTAAACGTTACACCCAATTAGAAACAAACTAAAAAAAAGTGCATGCAAAAGAATTTTCTACACCTAAATGTCTTGAAATTTTGAAAATGGTGTCACTTTTTTCCCACTCAAGGTAGGTATACAGTAAATACTATAATAATCAAGAACTTTTTAACAGACCCACCACAAAGGAGGCACTATTGGTACCAGGGTAGGGGCGTACAGTTTGAATACCATTGTAATTTAGCCCGCTGATTTAATGATTATTGAGTACCTAAATCATTTTCCCAGATTTTTTTTTAATTTACCAAATTCCCAACTTAGTCCAGTTTTTTTCCCAACCACTTCAAATTCCCGGCTAATTCCAGTTTTCCCAGATGGTAGACACCCTGTATTTTGGCTACTTTTATAGTAATAATTCAAATTGTAATCAACAATTAATTAGTATGTTGATGTTAGACTATTTCTGGTTATTTTGCAAATGTTATTGCGATTCATATTTCATGTTTGATTTCACTCAGATTTTCCCCATTTAAGCATATGTTGTTCACAAGAGATGGGAATTTTAAACTTAAGAGATATTACCGGATTTTTACACATATTTCAGAATGTTGTGGTACACCTTTAAAGGCGTTTTGGCACACAGAGTTTCAGAACCACTGCGGCTTACATCTTAGCTTTAATTTAAATGTCAAATTAGCAACAACAACAAAAACTTGATGCCATGTAGCTACTATCACTATTTGTAAACAAATTGTTTTGACAAAATTATGTTCCCTTACAATGTCATCAAAACCAAGCACAATATTTAATAAGAGACAATTTAATTAGGCCTATATTTTAAAAACAAATGTGAATTTTTATAAAGTTGAATGTTGTTTTTAGGTAAAAATTAGTTTAGTCAAAATTTCCCACAATATTTGATTTGTATGGATGTATTTTTATTTATAGCTAGATAGATAAAATGAGTCAAAGATTAAGATTTTGATAAATTAAATCCTGAGTCAGAACTCTAGGCATAAGCCAACCCATGTGGAGGGGTGTTCATTGCATTACTTCATACGTATATATTAGTACCTAAGTTTAATAAATGTCTTGATCTATTAATGCATCAATAACACAAACTTGACGCTTGTGGACAAAACACAACTGTAAAATGACTGCACTTTAGTAAATGCGAAACGAACAATAACCGTATCACTTACGAGTGAAAGAGTACCGAACAACAACAAACATGGACGAAGGAATGTTGACCTCCAGTGTGGCCAATATTTTAAGCTAACAAGTATTTAGTTCCTCACCTGAGCAAAGCACGCCTCCATCGTTCGCCTGTTTCCACCACAATAAGCTGTAACTTCATGGCACTGCCAAACTGCAAAGTGCTTAATATTCGCATGCACACGTACACAATATTGTTAAGTGCACAGCTTTCTGATATACAAAAGTCTTAAATTATATAAAAAAAAAATATTAATAGTTAAAATTAAGCTAATTATTGGCTGAAAGAGCTACGATTCCGGTAAACAAAGTCCACAAACTTTAATTATTAATGTTTAAAAAGTGTGTTCAGTATCTAAAAATTTGGCACAAATATAAGGCAGGGACAGAACACTTTTTATAGCACCAACTAAACAAACACACTTTAAAAGCATGATTATAAGATAAAAAATTATATCACATTTAAAACATATTGAATCACGAAACTCCAAAAAAAATTAGGTTGATAAATATATCGACAAAGTTTGGAAATGTCGACTACTCAACAGGCCTTAAATCGAATAGCCGCACTTTTAGTGAGTGTTCATTGAGGGTACTTGGGCCCAGACATTTTTCAAAACATTACTATAAAGAATATTTCATACACTGATTCACAGCGAACTGTTGCTTGGAAATCAATTAATTTCAACGCTACCCTCTTTGTATTCTGTGGTGTTTAGCAAGTGTCACCTAAATGTTAGATGTTTATAATGAATCATGATTAAATAAATCAAAATTCCAAACTTAGCAACGTCACGTAACTTAGACACGATATGTTTATACGTTTGACCGAAGAAGTTTCCAGTACTACTCAAACGGTCAAAACTCCAGTGCTACTGTCTAGTGTCTACTGTTTTGTCAGACAATGTGACACTTAGAATGACGCCACGCCTCCTCACGCATGCGCACAAATATGTTCTGCGCATCCACAGCAACTTGTTGCTTAGTTCGAACACAAATGACACCTACCGGTTGATTTTGAAATCATTAATCCTGTGAACAGCAATAATGGCTGGCTACTTTGGCTCCGCCGATAAAGTTTCTGTTTTCGATTATAGTCCTAGGATGAACAGAAGGTTATTGATTGTAATACAGTATAATAGAGAGATTTATAAAGAATTAAATTTTCCTAGGAAAAGTGTCACCTCATTTTACAATACCTAATTTTCACCCAGGCTATACAAGTAGCCATATACACTTTCAGGAATAACCTTTATTATTATTATTATTATTATTATTATTATTATTATTATTATTATTATTATTACTATCATTATTGTTATTGTTAATATTGTTATGGTGATATAGTGTTATAGTGATAGTACTACATTAGTAACATTAATAATATGTTTTATTATTTTCATATAATAATTATCAATACAAAAGGACTGCTATTGGCTATGTTTATTTTTACATTTATATTTTATTTTGACGATTAATAATACAAATGTAAAAATGTAATTACCTTAAACTGTCATTTAATTTATTTTTAAAAAAGTTTCTTAATAAATGTGTAAAATTCATAATATAAAAATGTCATTACCTTAAATTGTTATTTTAACTAATTAATAAAAATGTTTTTTAATAAATGTGTAAAATTCATTATCTTGCAGTGAGCTAATGCTCTTCGGATCATGCATATAATTATATGTAGCCTATAATTTTTTTTTAAAATATATTAGAATGTTTAATCTGTGAGCGTTGATTTTCTTACAGTATGTTCAATTTTAGGCTAATGATGAAACATAATCGTACTGTTTGGAAATTAAACCAATTTTAATAAAAAAATTTAGTACTACATCTTACTACCTGTTCAGGTTATACGCACATGTACTAATTACGCTAAAGAGTTTGGAATTAGGAAGGTAGAATTTTAAGGAAGTGTATCCGTATTTGTGTTGAGGGAGAGTGGAAACATATTTTAGAAAAACCCTCCCTCAATACACCCAACCGAGATTCGAACCCTGATCTCCCTGTCATCAGCAGTCTAGTCGAACACGTGAGTGACGCCTTAGACTATGCAGTCACCGAATCAGGTAAATTTTATATATATTAATGTGAGATGTAAGGGGACGTGAGAAAAGGTCAGTGTTTTTTGCAGTTTTTATGTCAAAACATTATTTTGGCTAAAATAAATAAAATATTGCTCCAGTACAAACGTAGAGTTTAATTCTCTTCACATGGTAATTAATATTTGTCACGAGCATAGTGGCATTAGATGACAAACTTTTTAAATGAAAAGAAAAAGTTGTCA
Source organism: Timema genevievae (assembly GCA_902155825.1). Taxonomy (NCBI): domain Eukaryota; kingdom Metazoa; phylum Arthropoda; class Insecta; order Phasmatodea; family Timematidae; genus Timema; species Timema genevievae. Next base: position 188,513 of record CABFWO010001011.1, read on the forward strand.
TTAAATTCCAGGACACTCTTGATAGATATTCAAGAAATTTTGAGGTCATCATGTGAAGAAAATTAAATTCTATATTAATACTGGAGCAATATTTTTTTTATTTTGGCCAAAAAAAAAGTGTTGCCATAAAAACTGCAGAAATACTGGCTTTTTCTCACGTTCCCTTTCATCCCACCTTAAATATCACAAAAATTGTTAAAAACACCCAATGAAAGAAGAAGAATTTATCGGCAAGTTAGTGAAATGAAATCATTACATTATCTCTTAGAACTAAAACTCTCATATTAATATAATTTTTATGTCGAATTAAAATGATTATTATGTTTCTGATCGCCCGAAAACAGTTAAGGACGAGACCAAAAGTTTCAGTAAGAATATAATTTATCTCTCTTCAACAAATATATCATTTAACACCTTAATTATTAAGTAAGTAGGTAGCACGTTTTCTTACCACGAAAAGATTGCCATTGGTCAAATTAAATGATTGAAGTTTCCTCTTTCACAGTGACGTAAATTCTTGGCCAGTTGTGATGGTAGTCTAAAATCCAGATCTAGTTTCATATATTCATACGTCAAGGCATGTGTACTATACGTGTCACTTTAGCAAAGTTGTGTCAATTTTGGCAGCTCTAAGACTATTATAGTGACGGTTTATCCATATTGGATACTCTATATTTATTGTAACAGGATTCTAAAAAACACCGGTGAATATGTGGACATTAAGTCTGGAGGTCGTGGTTTGAATCCCACCCGGGTAGAATGCTCGTTCTTAAATTGTTTCCCACTTTTGATCCACGGAAATGTGGGTTCACTTCCTCTCAATTCTATCTTCCTCATCTTTACCACGCTAGCGTAAATAAATTAGCTTAATTAATCCACTTGCAAGACGCGAAAAAATAATATCAACTATGTAAGCGCCAAAAGATTATTTCTTGTGGTTTCCAACAATACGTTGTAATTAGAAACATGCAATAATGAAACACAAATTAATTAGCTTTATGCGGTCATATTAACCAATGTGAAAAATTTAACTTCCCCCTAAATGAGTATTTTTATTTAAATAATTGAATTTACTGACAAAATTTGCTGTAATAGTTTCAATGTTTACTATATAGGATATAAATGTAAGGAAGTACTGTGCAGGGCGTAATTTGCACCCATTATCACATATGGAGCAGAAACATGGACAATGAGTGTAAGAGAGACTAAGAATGGGAATGAAGTTTGTGAGGAGCACTTTAGCTGTCACGAGGAGAAACAAGATTAAGAATTAAATCATCCGGGGAAGAGTTGGGGTACAGGGAGTACATGAGATAGTAGAGGAAGTAATGGTGAGAGGGTGTGGTCATGTAGTGAGGATGTTGGAGTACATGAGATAGTAGAGGAAGTAATGGTGAGAGGGTATGGTCATGTAGTGAGGATGTTGGAGTACATGAGATAGTAGAGGAAGCAAGGCTGAGATAGCATGGTCATGTAATGAGGATGGAGAAGGAAATTATGCCAAGGAAAATTATGGAAATAAATTATTAGAGAAAAAACCGCAAGGGAAGCCAAGAAAGAGATGGGAATAGCAAATAGCAAAAAAGTGTGCAAGTGAGAGGAGAAAAATGGAAGCAATTAAAGGAGGAAGAATGGTGGAAGGATAGAGGAAGATGGAGGCATTTTACATAACTGACCCGGCCACAGGCTGGAAATGATGATGATGATGATGATGATGATGATGATGACTATAGAGTCGCTGGTAGAAGTTGAAGTTTTTCACACCAGAGCAACCAGTACGCTATCACGGCAATGGAAGATGGGAGAAAGAGCTGACAAGTTCTTCGCCGGATGGTGATAAATACCCAGCTGACAAGCTCAGATCCCAGTTGTCAGTTGGTGACTCACACCCAACAGAAAAAGCAGGTGTTGTGCTTAATTAATAAGTTACGTGTTCGTGAATTGTAATAAGTGGCATCACAAAATAACTGTTGATAAAGACACAATCTTTCATTTACAAATAAAGTTTTCAGAGATAGAATTTTTAAATCCTTATAAATATTTTATGTTTCTTTAGAATACTCTTCGTAGCGATCTTACCTTGCATGATTCCACTATGGTATAGCTTGTAAGATAGGGTCATAGTGTAATACGTCAAGATAAATCTGAGCTTTCAGGGTCAACGGAGTGTACCTAACATTTATGTCAAAAATGTCACGATAGTTGCAATTTTGTATTTAAAAAAAACTCCTAGGGGAGAAAGGTATAAGATAGCTTAAATATTGAACCTGGGATATGCTACTGATTAGTTAGTTTGTAAGTATTTTGCTAATATATTCAGTTGGTAAATAAAATAGCTAACTTCAAAATAAAATAGTAAAACCTCAAAGTTCCACTAATTCTATCAAAGAAAACTTGAGCGTCAAATTGGGTTCACCGACCTGTCGCAAAGTCTGGCGACCACGAATATCTAGAATCGAGAATGTGCACCACAATTCAAAATATAAAACGATATAATTGCACTCGGTTCTATTTTATAGATCGTGCTCAGCATTTTTCATCGTAGTGAGAATTAGTCGACCAATCAATACCTGGCTGAACGTGCGTGTATGAACAGGAAGACGGTTGGCGCGACAGTGTGATGATACCTACATCGCTAACTTTTTATTATTTTTATTAGTACACACAACGTCGGGGATATTAACGATTGACTTTATAGATAAGTGTTGGTGATAAGAGGACAACCAAATGGTGGTAGCTACGTTCACTGGGGATCAGAGGGGCTTTGGGAGTATGGGAGGCGGGCGGGCGGGGGTATAAGGGAGGGGGGGGATGTTGAAAATTATACAGAAAAACACTTTTTTTTAGGAAATTCTATTTCAGAACTATAAATAAAAAGACAAAAATAAATTTATTATTATTATTATTATTATTATTATTATTATTATTATTATTATTATTATTATTATTATTATTATTATTATTATTAATTTAGCACGGCGTCTTAAATAAATTTATTAAATTTAGTTTAGTTCAGGCTAGGTTGGGCATTTTGAACGTTGGTGCATTGTCACGATATAATTTCAGGTCCCAGATCGAAATAACATTCTAAAAAATAATCCGTATTGAAACTTGCTTAGTTTTACGAATAGTATTCAATGCTATCCAAGTCTTGAAGGCTGGTGTCGAGATTATACGGATAAGGTCAGAACAGAGATATGGACTCTCTATTTCTGACTCTATCTACTTAACTTGAATAATGTTGACATCTCCCGGTTAATCTCAACACTATCCATATTTCGAACACTACCCTTAACATTTAAATAATAGTTGTGTGATAATTTTTAATAGTATAAACCTCATAGTATTTGATAAATAATTGTTCAGAGTTGTTAACTTAAGGCTGGTCCAGATTTCATTTTCTATTTGACTTGTGTCTATCGAGGAAATAAATTAAGCATAGTATTGATAGTCCACAATAAATTGATATTTTGCTTTTCAAATTTTTGGTATTAAGCCTATATGTGATCAAATTTGTAAATGTTATAATAATAATAATAATTATTATTATTATTATTATTATTATTACTTCAGTATACTGAACGGCCAATAACATAGAGATCAGCATTCGAATCCTGGTCGGTTGTACTGAGTGGTTTTCCACTATTCCTCTAATCAAATGCAGGTACACTTCCTATAAATTCAACCTTCCCCCTCGTTAGCACACTAGCGTAATTAGTAAATAAGCGTACAGCCCGAACGGTTAGTAAAACACGGTGATAAAAAAATTACAAGAAATAATAAATATTTTTTTTAGCACTGCGTCTTACTACCCGTTTATATTTATAGGAAGCGTACCCACATTTGCGTGCAGGGACAGTGAAAAACATTTGAGTAAAAACAACTCTCATTACATCCGACTGGGATCGAATCATGATCACCCTTACCCGTCTTTGGCAGTCTAGTTTATTGTGAGAGTAATGCCTTATACCACGCGGCCACTGAAGAGGGTGAACCTTATCTAAGCCAAGCTTAGCTATATACAATTATTGAGTCTATGATCTGATGTTTGGTTCTGATGTGCTTCCTCATCGCGTAATATGGACCCTCAGCCGGCTAGTGACGCCCGCCCTCTACAACTGAGAAAAAATACATGTACTAGGGAAGTCGTGAAGTGCCGTAGTTTCCCGTTGCTTTCCGCGCAGAATTTTACAAGCGATCTAGGCTACGGCTTTACTACCCTTCCAAAATAAGTGGTTTTACGAAGCCACATCACCCGGTAAAAATCCGTTGACCGCAGCTGGGTTTGAACCCGAACCCGAGAATAATGGGTCCCAAAGCGAGCACATTACCCTAAGATCACCGAGGCTGACAGTTAAATGTATGGAGTTCTAATAAACATATTGTTGGGCAATGGGCATCCATCCACTCACCACATGTCTATCTACCGTTTATCAATCAACTCGCCACATGACACTGCCAGTTAGATACTCAACGACACGACACGACACGCGCCTCCCGTAGCCCATAGTAATGGCATCCGTGCGCTTCGTGTCTTAGCAAAGATCTGCCGTGATTATTGTAGAAATAGCTAACCTAACATAACCTAACCTAAACCAATCATACAATACGGACTTATTTGAGTCTTCAGACTATGTCTTTGACAAGTATGTTAACGAGGATGGTAATTTTCCACCTTAAATATGGGCCATTAACGAAAAATAGCGTCCCTGTACAAGGTGCTAAACTAAATGTATACTTATTTATAAAATTGATCACGTTCTCATATTTTGTGTAACTGCAATACCTCTATTTTCCTCTACAAATGGAGTGTGGCGAGTTGATGGGATTTCCAATACGGTCGAGTATGGCGAATCAATGTTTGCCGATATTGTTCATAAATTGATTAGAGTCTGATTTAGGCTCATTTGGTAGCGCGTCTATCTTATGTGCTAAAGGTATCGAGTTCGATTCGTGGCAACATCGAAGAACTAGTTATTGATCACCTTGATAAATTGACGTCTAAGGGCACCCGCTGGATTTTTCTCCAGGGGGGCAAACCAATGCGGTAGGGGGTCTGGGAAAATGTATTAAATTGAAGCCTCAAAAGACGCTTTTTAAGGCAATCCTTTTCTCCTAAAAATAAGACACAACATTAAAAAAATGTTTCAAATATATCCAAATTTGTGGGTAAACACTTGACCTTTACGATTTGAATGGCGAGTGCCGTTGGAATTGCTCGCGCATGTGCCAAACTATCAACCCTAAAGTCAGCAGATGCTCTGGTGGTGGGCGCTAGTAATTAGTTTATTTATTAGTTATATTTTATAACGCTCTGTTTATTGACGGGGGGCACTGTTTGAGCGCTAGTTAAGAACACTGTTGGGCGGGATTAGCCTACTCCTAGTATTTATACAACCACAGAATCTCCGGGGGGGCAATTACCCCCCTGCGCCACCCCTCTGCGGGCGCTCCTTGTAACGTCCGGTATATTGGTCGCTGTTTATTTTCTAAAGTTGTTAGTTTGTAAATCGTGTGATGATACAATTTCTAGATAAAGTGAATATTAGTGAAAAACCAAGTACCAATATTAACCAATTAATTGTAAAAAAAATACTGTTTATGTAGCCTTTGAATAAAGAACTATATCACGGCGTCAAATACAATTTTTCATCGATTTTGCGAATAAATGTCTACATTTCTGAGGGTCAAAACTTTCTATTCAAATCTTAAACTGCACCCACTGGAGCAAGAAGGTTTGAACTTGAATTCCTTTGGGAGGATAAACTTCTAATTGGTTCTTTATTCCTTTTAGGGACAGATCCGAGATTAGTGGCGTGAATCTTAGTGGTAAATCTCTAAATAAAAAAAACTTTATCAGATAACACAAAAGACTACCCACGCAGGTACCGTATTAGTTTGACGAAAATAAAGTTATCTCTTCAGCGACAGAGATAAGGAGAGGAATGGGGGCTTATTTAATGATAAAAAAAATACATAGTTTAGCTCAGTCACTCGATTAGTCAGAGGGACGCGATGGTACGCGAGCTAAAGGTCAGGCTCAACAAGTTTTGGTTTACCGGCGACGGGGAGGTTGTGGTTTGATTCCCGGCTGGATGCGCTGAGGATTTTTTTCCCCTTAAACGATTGATTACCCTCCACGGAAATAAGGCTACATTTTCTCTTAATTCTACCTTCCTCAACCTTACCACATTGGCGCAATAAAATCCGTGGGGAGGTAGTAAGACGTGAGGGAACTAGAGGGAAAATGGGTATCGGAAAAAAAAATAGGCCTCATGTTCACCCAACACCCAACACCTAACACTCACTTCAGTAACCCATGACCTGCCTCGGTGGCGTAGTTGGCTGACGCGCTAGTCGTGTTGAGCCCGACTGCCGAGGACGGGGAGATCGAGGTTCGAATCTCGGTCGGGTGAACTGGGGGTGGTTTTTCCAGGTTTTTCCTAAATGGTTTTCCTCTCTCCCTCCACGCAAATGCGGGCTCACTTCCTCTATTCAACCTTCCCAATTCCTAATTCATTAGCGTAATTAGTACTAAGCGTATAACGGGTAGTAAGACGCGGTGCTAAATAATAATAATAATAATAATAGTAACCCATGGTCTAAAACGCTACTCTCGCAACCAGGATTGCAGATAACGGGGAGAACGGGGTTCAATCCAGGTCGGGTATACTGGGAGTGTTTTTGTCTTAATCGTTTCCCACTCTTTCTATGCACGCAAATGTGGGTACGTTTCCTCTAAATTCAACCTTCCTAATTCCTAGCCCATTAGCATAATTAGTACATAAGCGTATGACCCAAATGGGTAGTAAGGCGCGGTGCTAAAAAAAAGCATAAAACTATTTTTGTATTTTTTAAAAAAATTTTATTACTTAAAGTTTTTTTGACGCGTTAGTAGACACTTCATGGAGGGGCATCAAACATTGTCAATAACTGCAATAACCGAAGCGGGTAGCATTAAAAAAAAAAGTAGGGCCCCCATACGGCTAAAATGATCTGCCAATAAAACAAATATCAACCACACCGGTGGGAGTACGGACAAAGGCATTAGTCTAGTATAGTCTGGTTTGCCGGTGACGGAAAGCTCGGGGTAAGAACCCCGATCGAGGGAGGTTTTTTTTTTTCAGAACGATTTCCCATTCACTCAAATGCGGGTACAGTTCATATAAATTATATCTTACTCATCCCTATCCCACTGCTGTAAATACGCTGATAGCTCGAATGGGTAGTAAGAGGAGTGCATGAAGCAAAAAATCTCAGGGCTGCCCGGAATTTTTATGTTTATTTGGAGCACTTAACGTGAACATTTTGAAACAATTTATTATATAAGCACACTACCTACACACTAACTTAAGTCTAGTACAAAACAATGGGTACAAGTCAGTTGACCTTAAGTCTAACGTTTAATTCAAATGGCTTAGGCTGACTTGTTGCGAGGTTGATTTTTAGTGATAGATGATTTTAGCCAAATGACTTTTCCGTGGTGTTAAATTTGAGTCCAAATGACGTTAGGCCAAACTACTTGAGGCCAACTGTATTTAGGTGAAATTAAGTTTTAGTCCAGATGAATTTGGCCAACTGACACGTACCCCAAACCACTCCCAGCCTCTAGGCTGTTAGTTCATCCCTGTGGAAACGGGTACTCCAGTTTCCCATGATCGGGACTCTCAGTTCAGCAAGAGCCGTTACTTACAAGGGGTTACTTAGAATAATAAAAACTAAACATAAACGTGAACAATATTCATGAACTTTTATAGACAGCTAAAAATAAAGTATTTCAAGTTCAGAGAAAGAAAGTTTCAATGAATTAAATCAACATAAATATTATGTAGCAAAGGATTGCATAAGTTGGATGTGAATACGAGCGTGGAGATTTGACACTTCACTACGTCCGTGGGTATAGCCAGGTCAAAACACGCATTGGAGTGTGAATACGAGCGTGGAGATTTAGACACTTCACCACGTCCGTGCGTATAGCCAGGCCAAAACACGCCGGGGGGTGTGAATACGAGCGTGGATATTTGACACTTCGCTACGTCCGTGCGTATAGCCAGGTCAAAACACGTATTGGAGTGTGAATACGAGCGTGGATATTTGACACTTCGCTACGTCCGTGCGTATAGCCAGGTATAAACATGCATTGGAGTGTGAATACGAGCGTGGATATTTGACACTTCGCTACGTCCGTGCGTATAGCCAGGTCTAAACATGCATTGGAGTGTGAATACGAGCGTGGATATTTGACACTTCACTACGTCCGTGGGTATAGCCAGGTCAAAACACGCATTGGAGTGTGAATACGAGCGTGGAGATTTGACACTTCACTACGTCCGTGGGTATAGCCAGGTCAAAACACGTATTGGAGTGTGAATACGAGCGTGGATATTTGACACTTCGCTACGTCCGTGCGTATAGCCAGGTCTAAACACGCATTGGAGTGTGAATACGAGCGTGGAGATTTGACACTTCGCTACGTCCGTGGGTATAGCCAGGTCAAAACACGCATTGGAGTGTGAATACGAGCGTGGATATTTGACACTTCGCTACGTCCGTGCGTATAGCCAGGTCTAAACACGTATTGGAGTGTGAATACGAGCGTGGATATTTGACACTTCACTACGTCCGTGGGTATAGCCAGGTATAAACATGCAGGGTGGATTGTGAGACAAGGCCATTCCCTTACAGCTAAATAGGAAGTCAACATTTTAACACATCTTTTTTGTTTAGATCTTACCTCTTGCTTACAAACACAGCAACACAAAGAGACACACCCAGATAATTCGGAGAGCTGGGAAAGTGGAATGTTGGGGGCTCCCTTTCACACACGAAAATTAACTTAGCTTAGTGTTTGAATATTATGTTACTAAAAACTAATATAGCTCTGTGTATTGTGCATAAAGAAATTATAAAAAGGTTTTCTTCAATTTGTTGAGTTAGATTAATTTTTATCTTTACAACGCTCATCGCCTTAAAAGAAAGTTTAAAAAAAAATAGCCTTTTATGCACGTGTGTTGTGACTGCGTAAGACTTGTTTCTGTGAAATATAAATGTTTGGTTGGTTGAGGTCTATAAAAGCGAGACCCTGCGTAAAAGGGCCCCACTAGCCCCGCTTTCCCTCTGGGCAGCGCTGGACACAACCATACTCGTTTAGCAGGCCGAATCCATCATTTAAAAAAATATCTGCCTTGTACTTATTTACTTGCTAACAATAGTTAGTTACACTAAGAATTGTTCCCTTATTGATTTTCTTGCTGTTTACTAATTGATTATATAATGACCTTATTTTGTGTGTAATTGTGGCTATTGTATATTAACTCACCTCTATTTTTTTATTTCACAACGGTAAATTAAATTTAATTATGAGACGTAATTTTGAAAGCAGTGCAAGCTAAAAATAAATAAACGGAATCACAAAATAGTTAATAATTTCTCATAATTCTCTATTATATCACAAATATTAAAAAAATTGGTGGTTAGTAAACTACCCTTAAATAAATTAGCTACTGCTGAGGATGGTGAGATCGAGGTCCGAATCTCACTCGGGTGAACCGGGGATGGTTTTCCCTAAGTTTTTTTCCACTCTACCTCCACGCAAATGTGGTTCACTTCCACTATATTCAACCTTCCAAATTCCTAGCCCATTAGCGTAATTAGTACTTAAGCGTATAACCCAAACGGGTATTAAGACGTGGTGCTAAATAAATACATAATAAATAAATTTATCCTCTAGATATGACCAAAGAACATCTAAATATCAAGTTTGAAAAAAATCCATCAAACAATTTGACTGTAGCACCAGGTACAGACAGACAGACAGACAGACAGATGGACAACATAATATCGAGGTATTACATTTTCACGATTGCAATACAGTACTAAAAAAACATTTTTATAAACAAGTAGGGATGTGGAAAAAGTATCAATACTTTACTAATATCGATATTTTCCTTACCCGCCTCGGTGGTGTAGTAGACTAACGCGCTAGTCGTGTTGAGCTCGACCGCCGAGGACGGGGAGATCGAGGTTCGAATCTCGGTCGGGTGAACTGGGGGTGGTTTTTCCTAAATGGTTTTCCACTCTCCCTCCACGCAAATGCGGGTTCACTTCCTCTAAATTCAACCCTCCCAATTCCTAATCCATTAGTGTAATTAGTACTTAAGCGTATAACCCGAACGGGTAGTAAGACGCGGTGCTAATATTATTATTATTATTATTATATTTTCCTTTCGATACTAGTATTTTTACTCGATACTTTTACTGATATTAGTACTCACACTCCGGTATCGAATCGGTATCGAAAGAAACAACTATTTTGTTATCTTCACTCATGCTGAGATTAAATGTTTTTTACGGTCGGATTCATGAAGATGTGTGTTTCAGGGTCATGTCAGTGTTGCCTATTGTCACGCCACGTGGGAGACTGTTATCAAGCAGAGTGGTTCTCAACCTGATAAGATGACAACGTTGAGCTATGAATGTAGGCGTGAGGGGAGAGGGATTTACATCCCTAGTATGACCTTGAAACACACAAACAAATGACGACCAGTATAGGGTGGACTGTGGAGGAAGAACAAATGACACGATTCCTCAATTCTCATTATTTTTATGCAACTCTAGCATTCAATCTCTTTTAGCTCATCATGATTTATAACTGTTCTTCCATCTTTGTTTATCAATAGTCGCCTGACCGGTTGACTGACGAGTGGAGACTAGTCCACTACCCCTTCCTTTATCAATGAACAAGGCCATCACAAACAAAATAAGCTTTTATATAATTCAATGAGCTCACAAGGTGCTCCAAGCAGACAAAGCAGAAAAGTTTATGTACAGATGAAGCAGGGCAGGACGTCCATTCTTTTATGGTTTATCAATAGTTAACAATCTATCTTGATAAAGCACCTAAAGGATGAATGTAGTTACCTTCCGTAAGTGAATTATGGGAGTTTTTTTTTAGAAGTTGGATAGCGAAAAAGCATCTTACAAAATTTGTTTTAAAATATTAAAAGCCATTATAATGTGCAGTGTTTAGATAAAAATGAAAATACAGTTATGATGCAAAAGTTGAGGTTTTTTTTTACCCCCGCGTCTTACTACTTGTTCAGGTTATACACCTATGTATTAATTACACTAATTGGTTTGGAATTAGGATGGCTTAATTTAGAGGAAATGCACCCGAATTTGCGTGGAGGGAGAGTGGAAAGCAATTTTGGAAAAAGCACCATTAGTGCACCCGGCTGGGATCGAACCCCAATCTCCCCGTCTTCGGCAGTCCAGTCCAACACGAGATTAGCGCGTAGACCACGCGGCCACCGAAGTGGGTAAGAAATTATTAATACTAGATTTAAAAAAACACATTTTTCCAGATTAAAATTTCGATACCGATACTTACTGTTAACGATACTTTTCTTTCGATACTTTTAATGAATACAGTATTGATACTTTTCTTTCGATATCACTTTCTTATAGAAAGGATCTGAATCTGAAACAGAAAAAAAAAAGTTTCTTTGGATTATTCCTTTTCTTCCAACAATCCCATTTCAATCGCAAACATATAAAAACAAGACAGCAGTTCCCGAGCAATCAACTGATCACCGATCCAGACTAAAGCAGCACACTCACGTACGAGTCTGACTCGGTCATATTTCAAGACACACGTTATACCACTCGCACGAGTGAACTCCCAACTTTACCACAGTATTGTCTTGTACACATCGTCCTCCGACGCAACACTTCTTTTACTATCCCGAAAGCGGCGAAATTCTTTCATGAACGATTTGGATATGGAATTCGACATTGCTCCTCTGACTGACAAAATCACACTGTCTGCCGTGTGTATACAAGAGCCTGGCTAGTACCCTCCCTCCACACACGTACGAGCCAATAGCGAGCTAGTGGAGAGCCGAGCTGGACCCGGCTCGTGACACCCCACCCACGTACGAGCCAATAGCGAGCTAGTAGAGAGCCGAGCTGGACCCGGCTCGTGACACCCCACCCACGTACGAGCCAATAGCGAGCTAGTAGAGAGCCGAGCTGGACCCGGCTCGTGACACCCCACCCACGTACGAGCCAATAGCGAGCTAGTAGAGAGCCGAGCTGGACCCGGCTCGTGACACCCCACCCACGTACGAGCCAATAGCGAGCTAGTAGAGAGCCGAGCTGGACCCGGCTCGTGACACCCCACCCACGTACGAGCCAATAGCGAGCTAGTAGAGAGCCGAGCTGGACCCGGCTCGTGACACCCCACCCACGTACGAGCCAATAGCGAGCTAGTAGAGAGCCGAGCTGGACCCGGCTCGTGACACCCCACCCACGTACGAGCCAATAGCGAGCTAGTAGAGAGCCGAGCTGGACCCGGCTCGTGACACCCCACCCACGTACGAGCCAATAGCGAGCTAGTAGAGAGCCGAGCTGGACCCGGCTCGTGACACCCCACCCACGTACGAGCCAATAGCGAGCTAGTAGAGAGCCGAGCTGGACCCGGCTCGTGACACCCCACCCACGTACGAGCCAATAGCGAGCTAGTAGAGAGCCGAGCTGGACCCGGCTCGTGACACCCCACCCACGTACGAGCCAATAGCGAGCTAGTAGAGAGCCGAGCTGGACCCGGCTCGTGACACCCCACCCACGTACGAGCCAATAGCGAGCTAGTAGAGAGCCGAGCTGGACCCGGCTCGTGACACCCCACCCACGTACGAGCCAATAGCGAGCTAGTAGAGAGCCGAGCTGGACCCGGCTCGTGACACCCCACCCACGTACGAGCCAATAGCGAGCTAGTAGAGAGCCGAGCTGGACCCGGCTCGTGACACCCCACCCACGTACGAGCCAATAGCGAGCTAGTAGAGAGCCGAGCTGGACCCGGCTCGTGACACCCCACCCACGTACGAGCCAATAGCGAGCTAGTAGAGAGCCGAGCTGGACCCGGCTCGTGACACCCCACCCACGTACGAGCCAATAGCGAGCTAGTAGAGAGCCGAGCTGGACCCGGCTCGTGACACCCCACCCACGTACGAGCCAATAGCGAGCTAGTAGAGAGCCGAGCTGGACCCGGCTCGTGACACCCCACCCACGTACGAGCCAATAGCGAGCTAGTAGAGAGCCGAGCTGGACCCGGCTCGTGACACCCCACCCACGTACGAGCCAATAGCGAGCTAGTAGAGAGCCGAGCTGGACCCGGCTCGTGACACCCCACCCACGTACGAGCCAATAGCGAGCTAGTAGAGAGCCGAGCTGGACCCGGCTCGTGACACCCCACCCACGTACGAGCCAATAGCGAGCTAGTAGAGAGCCGAGCTGGACCCGGCTCGTGACACCCCACCCACGTACGAGCCAATAGCGAGCTAGTAGAGAGCCGAGCTGGACCCGGCTCGTGACACCCCACCCACGTACGAGCCAATAGCGAGCTAGTAGAGAGCCGAGCTGGACCCGGCTCGTGACACCCCACCCACGTACGAGCCAATAGCGAGCTAGTAGAGAGCCGAGCTGGACCCGGCTCGTGACACCCCACCCACGTACGAGCCAATAGCGAGCTAGTAGAGAGCCGAGCTGGACCCGGCTCGTGACACCCCACCCACGTACGAGCCAATAGCGAGCTAGTAGAGAGCCGAGCTGGACCCGGCTCGTGACACCCCACCCACGTACGAGCCAATAGCGAGCTAGTAGAGAGCCGAGCTGGACCCGGCTCGTGACACCCCACCCACGTACGAGCCAATAGCGAGCTAGTAGAGAGCCGAGCTGGACCCGGCTCGTGACACCCCACCCACGTACGAGCCAATAGCGAGCTAGTAGAGAGCCGAGCTGGACCCGGCTCGTGACACCCCACCCACGTACGAGCCAATAGCGAGCTAGTAGAGAGCCGAGCTGGACCCGGCTCGTGACACCCCACCCACGTACGAGCCAATAGCGAGCTAGTAGAGAGCCGAGCTGGACCCGGCTCGTGACACCCCACCCACGTACGAGCCAATAGCGAGCTAGTAGAGAGCCGAGCTGGACCCGGCTCGTGACACCCCACCCACGTACGAGCCAATAGCGAGCTAGTAGAGAGCCGAGCTGGACCCGGCTCGTGACACCCCACCCACGTACGAGCCAATAGCGAGCTAGTAGAGAGCCGAGCTGGACCCGGCTCGTGACACCCCACCCACGTACGAGCCAATAGCGAGCTAGTAGAGAGCCGAGCTGGACCCGGCTCGTGACACCCCACCCACGTACGAGCCAATAGCGAGCTAGTAGAGAGCCGAGCTGGACCCGGCTCGTGACACCCCACCCACGTACGAGCCAATAGCGAGCTAGTAGAGAGCCGAGCTGGACCCGGCTCGTGACACCCCACCCACGTACGAGCCAATAGCGAGCTAGTAGAGAGCCGAGCTGGACCCGGCTCGTGACACCCCACCCACGTACGAGCCAATAGCGAGCTAGTAGAGAGCCGAGCTGGACCCGGCTCGTGACACCCCACCCACGTACGAGCCAATAGCGAGCTAGTAGAGAGCCGAGCTGGACCCGGCTCGTGACACCCCACCCACGTACGAGCCAATAGCGAGCTAGTAGAGAGCCGAGCTGGACCCGGCTCGTGACACCCCACCCACGTACGAGCCAATAGCGAGCTAGTAGAGAGCCGAGCTGGACCCGGCTCGTGACACCCCACCCACGTACGAGCCAATAGCGAGCTAGTAGAGAGCCGAGCTGGACCCGGCTCNTTATCGATTCCTTCCCTGCTCTGCTGACTTCACTTGTCTACCCAACAATGTGCTTACTTTACAATAACCGTCACCCCCGCTAGGAAAGTTATCAACCCATGATTATAGCCTTGACACACAACAATGGTTGACAACTGATCAACATAATTAACTAACGTTACAAATGTCCTTTAATCACCGCTATCCGAATATTTAGGTCCTACATTAACGGGTTAGGAATGAGTAAGGTAGAAGAATTTAGAGATTACAGGAAATATACTCAAATTTGTCATTGTGAGGAGGAAGAGCGGGAAGTCCTTTAAAACAGATTTTTCTAGGGGAAGAGAGGGGTGTCTTCGCGCCCAAGGGACCATCTATAGGGAAACCAATCTAAAGATAGGGAGACCCGCTTCAGTGGCCGCATGGTCTAAGGCGCTACTCTCGCAATAGAATGCATGGACTATGTTTAGCTACCGAATATTAAAAGAAAGTGCTAAGAGTGAAAGATAGCAACAAAAACACAATAATTTATAGTTTAGAAACTATCCTGTAGAAACTATGTATTTCGGCTACTTAAAAAAGTATTTGAAGCAAGAAAGACACAAAAAACACCAGAAATTATAGCTGAGTATACTCTTGTCAAAACTATGAATCGGGTAGTAAGACGTGGTGCTTAAAAAAAACTGTGAATTTTCAATAATTTGCTAACGTAAATATTTTCGTTCACCCAACATCTCTCAGATAAAAACTAGAATGGTCATTGAGCAACCCCCCACCCCCCACCTACATCCCCCAACCTCTTTTCTGTTACTCGCTATATTTCCAGGAAAACCTTCAAGCACTAATAAATGGCAGACGGAAGTAAAGTGACCTATCTCACGCATAATTTTTCAATACTTTAACATAACTTTAGTTTGACCAGGATTTCACTATTTAATTATTATAGTAAAAAAAATGGTAAAGGTATCAATGGAAACGTAAAACAATAGCTATGAGACATTACTTGTAAAAAATTTGAATTTACTTTTCACTACACTTAAAATTTAGAAACTGTTTAATCATTATGATAATATATTTTTAAAATTGTATAATCGATTTTATTTGAAATGTAATAATTAATGTCTTTTCAGTGTTTTAATACCTTTAACATGACATTAGAATAAGAATGTTATCATTTGTGGTTGTTGAGAAAACCTGGTAATAAGATTAACCTTAAGTTGAATGGGCGTAATGAGGGTTGTGTCAAGTGTAAACCTCACTCTTAAGCTGTCACTTTTGAGAGATGGTATTAATTTTGACAGATGTAGAATTAAAATATTGATTTTCTCTTTGGTCAATATTGGTTATTTTACATTCATTTGAGAGCTCCGAGCTCCCAATACATATTCTGATGCGTCCGGCAGGGAAGCACGAGAACAAATTAAATAATATACCACAAGGTTTTTTTAAAAGGGAGGACGGTCAACTCCCATACCCTTCCTTCGTATATGAAAAATGTAATATTACATCTATAGTAGTACATAAATAGGCTTACCAGTCCATAGGATCTCAGGAGAGGGAGGGTAGAGGGGTGATCGGACGGGGTGTGTGTATCCATCAGGTGGAGAAAGGTGGATAAAGGTAGGTCAGCTTCTACTCGACTAATTTCTCTCTCTTTACATCCTTTTTCCAAACAGTTTTTCCTTAAATCTCATTCTTCTTCTCTCTGCCTATTTCTCTTATTATCTATCCAGGCAATATCCTTCTGTGCCTCACCTAAAAAGATTATACTTTTATACTTGCAAATGAGGGTTCTTTTCCTCTTAGTACAATTTTTCCTATTTTCTTTCCATGTTAATGTGGGTACACTTTTAACCTTGCTCGTCCTTAACACAGTAGCATAATTAGTACGTATCCCGAACAGTTAGTGAGATATGGTGCTAAAAAACCACTCTACACCATAGAATCTCAGTAAAATGTCGTCAACAAAACAGTATCGGTATGTTCTTTTTTTTAAAATAAAGGCTCTTAATATGAACCAACCTGTGCGCTGGTACTTTAGGGCAAAAACATCATAAAATAAGTAACTCTCTGTTGTTGTTTTTTAATTGAAAATCTATTAATAGCAATCTCAA
Organism: Timema genevievae; assembly: GCA_902155825.1. Lineage (NCBI taxonomy): Eukaryota > Metazoa > Arthropoda > Insecta > Phasmatodea > Timematidae > Timema > Timema genevievae. The sequence goes on from CABFWO010001011.1 coordinate 205,296, forward strand.
AACTAAATCTGAATTGTGAGAAGCAATGCTGGTAAAAAAATCTTTATTCAAAACTACACCTAGAAATATGTGTTAAATAAAGTTTTGCTCCTCACTTATGTTGGCACTCCTCGTCTCCCTTTTTAATGCCAACTACTTCAATCTACCGCGGGCGCGCAGATCGCGCAGGCACATCACTTTATTCCTTCTCTTTGGTTAGAGCTTTACCAACGTTGGTACCGGGCACTATCATAATGCGTAGCTGCACCGAAAGTACTTTTCACGGGTTCCTCAAGTAATTACTTGAGTAATGAAGGCGCGTGTCATTTACTTAACATTCCCGCTGATAGCCTATATTTTAGAAAATCAACATTTATGCTCTAAAATAAAACTAACGTCGAACAGGAAGAAGTAGATTATATACTTTTCACACTAAAAAAATATAGTATCATTGAAAAACGTTTGGCATTATAGTTCAACGTATCTAATGCTATAATCATGCTCTGTACTTCAGTACTGGTGTCAAATATTGTCACTATCAGAACGTAGCCAGCTGAACACGAATTTTAGAGAGTAAGCAACATAAATATATGTCTTTAAATTTGACATTACTTATTCCAAACACATTAGCGTAAATTGGTATGTAGCCAGTACGCTTAGTAATACGCTATGCTAATAGTACATTAAGGAACATTAAAGAATACAACTACGTCAACACACCACCACCTTATATAAGTCAGTGACTTTTCAAAGCGGGAAATCACTTTTCCATGTAGGGATCTGGTAGCCAGTGTCTGGAGAACAAATACCTCTCTCAAGGCTACTCTAATCCATAATGTCTGTGTCCGCCGAGCGTAGCCACGCACATAAACACGCGCAGTAGGCAATGAGCAATTTAGGAATCGATGACCCCGTGCCTGTCAGCGATCCCTTTCGTCCCTGGACAGCTGAGCAAAATCCCTCACCTTAGCCAGCTTCCATCAGCGGGAGGAGTTGGCTCCTCCTTCTGTTAATGCTGGACACTCACGTCAGGGAGCTAATACACAGCCTAAGAATCACTCTTACTCAAAGAGGGCGTTAATCTAAGCTGCACTGCTGTAAGTCTAAGCTCGATCTTAGGAATCACCATAAAAAGGGCTTTTACCTAAGTCGCTCCGTTTGGGCCCTCAAAGGAGGTCAGGCCTTCGGAATCACTCTAAAAAGCTTTCAACCTAAGCTGTCCAGTGGGGACCTCGTGAAGGTGGCCTGACCAGCTATCCAGGAAGACACTAGCTACCAACAACTTAGTGTGTGGCGAGTAGTTGTGGGAGGGGCGCCCTCCCATTCACCTCCACACATATGACCTCGACAGAGATTTAGCCACCTATCAGGTAAATTCTCTTAACGTTGCCCAGAGGCCGTCCCGAGGAGGCAATATGTCAGGATTACTGGACGAGGAACATCCCACAGGCAGGGGCAGGAAGCCTCTTGTCCCATCCGAGTTAGGGCAGTCGCCACAAGGACGAAAACTCATCTCAAACCTATGAGCTTCCAACCCCAACTTGGCGCCACCCCTCATTAGTTAAAAAATAACACTTGAACACGAGAATCGAACATAAGAACTTTGGTTTAGTATGCCAATGTACCAATACCACTGAGCTATACAGAACTCTAAATCAGGATGCTAAATATTACGATGCGTACTCTTTAGGGGTTATCTAGTGAATGAGTCGAATAGGGGGTCATCCATTAGCAGTGTGGTTTAAGTATTCAACTAACAGCCAAGCAATAAATCCGTGAATTATTCAGTAGATGAGTGGTTTTTTTTGTATATCTGAGTGGTTTGCGGGTTCGTCAAAGACCTCTCCGGATGGGCACGATTCAACCATTGCTTAGAACTTGCAGTGCTCACTCTGTGAAATGATCAGCTTGTGCGGATAACGCATGTAGGCCTAATTTTTCTAGCACTTCATTGGCAAATCTTTGGTACCTCATGGGAAGAGCGCCATATTTCCCCTTACAAAAATGAGTACTATAGTATATTTATGGGTAGCCCTCAAAATGAAATCATTAGCATGCATCCATACATCTATAAAATATTTAAAATATATCAAACGAGTACACTGCTTTACCACCTAACAATATAAGCTCAATAGAGACAAGGTAAAATTTCTGATTATAGGAAGCTCTAGCTATAAAGTTACGGGATTGTAAAGGATAAATACACGCTTCGGATTCCGCATAATTGCAGTCTTGGATGACAAATGGAGCGTTTTCCTACCCAAAAGTTTTTCGCTCGCTACCGATCAGGAACTGACATCACCAAGGCGCATCTGTCGATGGTCAACAAGGGGATCTCCACCAACAGCTCTACGGCCATAATTTCCTTTAAAGATCATTCAGTGAGCATTTACTCAGTCTATAATAATTGAATCGTTGGATATTCAAGACAGTAATTAGTGTAACGGGCTAATCGGGCTTAGCCCCGTTCAATTATAAGATACGAATGTTTGTTAGTACAAGCAAGTCGTTAAGAGTTAATAAATGACAATCTTGTGTTAAATGCTACGTCCATAACGTATGTTTATTTGTTTACATACCGACCTCACCAACCTTGGCTGTAAGCGGAATGCCCCACTGGAATAAACAACACCTGAGAAATGACCGACCGCGGCCGCAAGGGAGAGCTCCGCGTTCAACAACGAATACGAGGCAACTGAAAGCAACATCAACGCTGTTGGCCTGCTCAACTCGGGGTTCTGGAAAATTGTGGAAGCTTCCCCCTCCACTCCAGTCTGACCACTCAACCACGTGAAGTCTTCATGCTATATATTCGCGGGCCCGCTTCGAAGAAAATCACAGAACACGCCGGGACCGAACCGGCACCGTTGTCTTGCAACACGCTCTCATCGATTCCAGTAAATAAACATTTCAACGTGCACATACAGTTCGGGGAATGGATCCTCTAGATAGGAGGAAGCCGCTATAGCAGCGATACTACATGGCAGGATGAATACCATCAGTCGAAAGGCTAAGATTAGGATAAGTCGACTACATGACAGGTTTTTTTTATTAGGACAAATTGTTAGTTAGGAATAGGAAATATTCATGGTCTGTCTTGGGGCGTTATAAGTATGCTTTGTTAGTCTAGTTTTGTGTCTTCTCTTTCTAGAGAACAAATTGTAAATAGTATTCAGGGTTTTGTCTACTTGCTCTAGAGAACAAGTTGTAAATAGTATTTGTTTAATTCCGCGCTTCTCGCGTTTCCGTGACTGAGCCGCATGGGCCAGCCACTAGACATTACGGTGATAATAACGACACACACCATGTGTCCATTCATGTAACAAAGAGGTAGCTTGCCCGGGAAAGCGACAGTCCAAGTTAAATGGAGGCCCAGGTTTTATACCTAGTTAGGTTTATTGATGAATCACAAAAACTTGTGTTTGGTAGTTAACCTGTGGGCCGCTCTTGCTGCTCAAGATTGGCCCGTGATTTATTTGAGTTTCAATAGTTGCCTTGCTCCTCTTGGGGGCATACAACTCTTCAGTCGCTTCTGCCCCTCTGGCTCGACTGGAGTTGTCACTGAGTACTTGATCATGTACAATGAGGTCGATCGCCCTCTAGGTTCCAAAATAGTGGCACGCGTTATCGACCGGGCATGGCCCGTAGTATTTGAGGTATTTATGAATTGTTCGTAGCTCTTTGTAGGTGTTTTGTACTGTACCCAAGGTCCTCTCTTGTAACTGTACTGAAGCTTGCCCAATATAAGCAATTATTGTGCTTTCACAGCCGAAGTTCATTCATGGTAGAACTACTAGTAACGTAACTCAATTGTCCGAGTTATTTCTTGTGGCGCTTCACGCCTCACGCCGGCTGGCTTTGGCAAAGCTACCTCCTACTGTATTTACTTATTATACATTGTTCTTAAGGAGATTACGTGCAAAATATTGTCTATGTCTTGTGAACTATTAAATTGCATTTACTTTAATCACCTCTTTCTTTCATTTATTTCATAAATGTTTTCACTTACCCTATGTAAAATGTGCACCCCGTAGAGGTGGTGCATTAGTATATTCCTGTTTGTAACTATTGAGAACGGATCGGTGGAGGAGAGACACGAATTTGTGAGATTGTCTAAAGAAAAGTGAGTAGACCTGAACAATTTAGTGAACAGACCCTGTATTTGCTATTGGCCACACACTCGACCACCATATTATTACTTTTTTGTCCTTAGCTAAACCGGTAAGCCGATATTTATGATAAACATTATGTCAAATTCTAATACCAGAATGAATAAAAAAAGATATATTAAAAAAGAAAATCATAGTTTTCAAGAGTAATTGAAGTGAAGAGTAAAATATCATGGCTGAAATGTAGGAATTGTATTGCAGTTTTTAAGGAGCAGGGAGTCGAACCAAGATTTTTTATCGGTTTTGGCTCCGGTTCCTGTTCTCTAAACAAACAATTTAAATTCTGAAAATTAAAAAATGACACCTGACACAGGACTTGAACCCTGGACCTTTGGCTTAGTACGCCAATGCTCTACCGTTGAACTATCCAGGAGTCGTCCCGTGCGCAGGGTCATTCTTCACTCATAATTTAAGGCAGAGTCTATGATGGACGTGCGGAAAGTCAGCTTTATTCACGAGCCATCAGATAACGCAGCCATCTTCGACTCGATAGTTGGCTTGTTATTGCCACTCGTACAATTATTATTATAATTGAACGGATAATATTAAGAATCAAATAGCCGAAGTTATTATTAATTTTAGAGAGGAATTCACCATCTAGATAATATCATATTCTGAAAATTGAAAAACGACACCTGGACACGGGAATCAATTTTCAAAATATGATTATAGAGTGTGACGTCACACTCTACGTATCACCCGCGCTGTTGAGCTGTGTGCTTGTCGTGTGTGGCGCTAGAGGGCAGGTCAGCCGCCTTCCTCTTTGGCGTCCGCGCAGCGAGACGTCAGTTCAACTCGCATCCAGTATCCGCTAGGACTCACTTCTATATGAGCGAGGTTTAAAGAGTGCAACTTGGACGCACGATCCACTATCGTTCACCTTTTTTTTTTTTGGACAAGTGAGGTTTAAATAGATGTGGTGTGATTCAGGATGTGTCGTTATTCACCTGAATAACAGAGCTTTCAAATGTTACTAAATAATTTAAGACTTTCATATTAAATAAAGTTGATCAACAAAACACATGTCTGGTTGTTAATATGTTTGACGCTTCCAAAACCAATAAGCTACAAGTTAAAAGTGAAATTAGAATCAAGTTAACCAACTACTCCAATAAAGCAACAAGAAAAGTTACATGGCAATAGAGTAGAAAAGTTACATGATATCTAGATGGTGAATTCATCTCTAAAATTAATAACAGCTTCGGCTATTTGATTCTTAAACAGTTTAAAGGTTCCGGTTAGAGCACAATAAAGTTTCCGGTTCTTTTAGGTTCCTGATAGTGTTTGGGTTCTGGTTCTTTAAATTTTAAAAAAAAGCACAGCATCTTTTTATCAATTCGGACTACGTCAATGTACTAGATTCGATAATGGCTTTTTAATTAATGTGGAAGGCTATATTTTTATATTTAGAGGAAGTGTATCCGCATTTGCGTGGAGGGAGAGTGGAGCACCACTTTGGAAATAATATTCCGGATCAAAAGTATTGCTAGACTTAAAAAATATTATAACGTACCTTAATAATATAAGTGCATTCTTCTAATTTGCATTTTGATCCATCACCTTCAATCTCATAATAAAAAAACTTCTGAATTGAGTTTTATTTTACGTACCCCATCAATAATATTATTTGAAATTTAAACCACTTACTAACAACAAAAATAATCAGCTCCGCACTGTACACGAGGAACACATTCACTGAGCTATTTCCTAATTTAACCATGAGTGAGATAATTTAAAGTTTGCAATTTGCCATTCTCCATCTCCCTTTTTCCGCTATTATAATCTGTTCAACCAACTAACAGATTATCAGTTTTCGCTTCCAGGAAGTACTAAGTACACTAGGCTTAAACTGCTTGTCCAAAAGAGATAATTTCTTAATAATTTTTGTATTTTAACCTCTAAGGAATGAAGGAATGGGGTAGAAGCTGCCGTCTATCAAAGCTAAATACAGCTTTTTAAACCTCTAGCCTAAACATTAAAGTGAGAAAACAGCGAACAATGTTACAGTTATGACATTCCTCTGGAATCTAAACTCATCAGTTTGTATTGATTGCTAAGGGCTCATTAACTCTTTTCTAATCACCTTAAAAAAAGAGGTTTCAAACAAAGCAATAAACTAAAATATATCAATCCCTTTCAGAACTTACTAATAAAGGAGGAAACACAACATTTCAATATTAAACTAAGCTTAGGAAAGAAAAAAAAAAGTGAAACATGTCAAAATTATATACAATTCTGTAAAATTAGGTTAATTTAAGAACCTTTTAGAACGTTAATGAATCTCAAATTATGTAACGGTTCCAATTCCGGTTCCGGTTCTTCAGAATAGTGTTTTTAGGGTTCCGGTTCCTTAAACATAAATGTTAATTTCTGGTATAGGTTTCGGTTCCTGTTCCGGTTCGACTCCCTGGTAAGGAGTACCATCTTAAACGGCACTATGATACAAATCATAATTCGAACTATGACCAATCCGCTGCGAAACTTCGTGAAAATAAGTTGGAAGAATTAAAATCAGTTCTTTAAAAACAACCAAATGTGTTTACCAAACCTGTTACAGATAATGCATCTGCTGTAAAAGCTATTTATCTAATTTCACATTTAATCGCTAATTTCATTAATATCAAAATTTGTGGCTTACTTTATTGCAATCGGCGTAAGTATAATTATTCGGTATAGCGCTCAGTTTTCAGGTAAAGATTAAATGATCAGCACCCATCCTCACTTTTGAAATTTACATCAGCTCAAGATATTATACCAAATTTTGATTATTTGCTATCTAGAAAACGATATCAAAGGTTCACTAAAAATAATACGGTATTTAACAATAAAATATTATGATTTTGATTTTTGCGTTTATTATTTTTATTTTCTATTATTGACGTTTAATTATTTATGAATATAAAATATTATGCAACCTCTTGTTATAAACAAATGTCTATTTTTTAATATTTTTAATTTTAGCCATACGCACTTCTTAGATTTACGTGTATAAACATAATAATATCGGATATTAGACAACACCATGTATTTAAAATAAATGATACTAAGAAAAAAGTCTTATTTTACTTATTTCCAAGTGCAGATTCAGCCACTCTTGATAGGAACCGATACAACATTCATGAAAAAATATAGGATCAATATTAAGGTTTTATATTTTACACGGTGACCTGGGGGTCTAGGGGTAAGGTGTCAGACTTCTGTGCTGAGAGTCCGGGGTTCAATCCTCGGCCCCGGCACAGATTTATCTGAATGCCAAACCCTTCCTTCACCTTTGACAAGATGTGTATTAATCACAACTTGTGAATGTGAGGAATGCCAGACCTTCACCGTGGTTCGGAGCCTACGTTAAACTGTAGGTCCTTCATTTCATCTCACAATCACCCTACCATTGCACATTAGCGTAAGTACGTATAACCCGAACGGTTAGTAAGACGCGGTGCTGATAATAATAATAATAATAATAAATAATAATAATAATAATAATAATAATAATAATAATAATAATAATAATATATTTTGCATTAATTTTTGTCATAAAAAGGTACAAAGTCAAAGTTATTTTTACTTGTACAAATGAAAATATAGCTTTTTTTAAATCCACCCCCACCCCCTTCCCACTGTGTTTAAAATATACAATACGCTACTTAGGATAAAATTAGTTTGACACGTCTGGTCTCGCAATGGACTGGATTACCGTTTACGGGGTGGATCGACCGGGTTTCGAATCCTATTCGGGTGTAACGAGGGTGTTTTCTTCCTAAATAATCTCCAATTCTCCTCCACGCAATGAATGTGGATCTGTCGCAGTGCAAAAAGAAACACAAGCTTACGTAGTTGTCCAATCCCGAAACAGCTCGTCCGTGTCGTCTTGAGCACTCACGTCTCTGACGAAAGATGGCCACAGCCAATCACAATGGTAATTCACCATGATGGGGCCTACACTCGACAGGAGTGACTCGGATTGAATTAAACCCTGCATGTAGATTTATTGGCGAGACCAATGATAAGTGCAAGGAGTTAGTTTTTTTTGCAACCAATTCTGCAACCTTGAAGGCACATGAAAGAGTCAGTTATCATACAAAAAAAACCCTCCTTTTTCTAATATACTTGATGCTGTGTTAATACCAACCTTACTACTGACCAACCGGGATATTATGTACCACTAGAAACAAAAAATTGCATCAAAGTTGGGTTTTCTGCATTATTCACTTAATAACAGCGAAATTGGTATAGTTCTAAGTTTTCAAGCTCACTGTCTTCTTATGGAAACTACAGAAAACCACACTAAGATCCCTAGCTCAAGCTTTATTACCCACGGTACCTAGATGCTTGGTGCAAGCTTTATTACCCAAGGCCCGGTTAAAACTTTATTACTCACAGCACCTAGATGCCTGACTTAAACTTTATTACCCATGGAACTTAGATGCTTAGTGCAAGCTTTATTACTCAAGGCACCTAGCTGCATGGTTCAAATTTTATTACCAACAGCACCTAGATGCCGGGTTCAAACTTTATTACCCAAGGCACGTAGATGCCTGGTTCAAACTTTATTATCAACAGCACCTAGATGCCTGGTTAAAACTTTATTACCAACAGAACCTAGATGCCTGGTGCAAGCTTTACTACCCACGGCACCTAGATGCCTGGTTCAAACTTTATTACCAACAGCACCTAGATGCTTGGTGCAAACTTTAATTACCAACAGCACCTAGATGCTTGGTGCAAACTTTATTACCCACCAAAGTTACTCGCTATTCATATGGTTGAGACGGGCTATTTAGGTGGGGGGGAAAAGGAATGCGAGCGAAGACCAACATTTTTTGTAGTTTTATAGCAAATCTATTTTATTTTTTATAAAATAAATATAGCATTGCTTCAGTAAATGCGTTTAGCTCAATTTGTTTTCTGTTAATATTGTTATTTTTTATGTGATATATCTGTTTGATTTGATAAGTTTGGGTGGAGTACGCGTGTATCGCGCGTCACTCTCTCGGTATATTAGAATGCCGATGACAGTTAGATCGGGTATCGAATCCCGGTCCGGTGTAATGAGGTGGTTTTTTTCTAAATGTGGGTAGATTTTTACAAAATTCTACGTTCCTCATCCCTACCTCATTACTCATTAGTGTGCGGATAGCATGTAACTAAGGTTACTACGATAACCATTCCGGATTGCCTGAGACAGTCCCGGAATTTAACTCACTGTCCTGTTTCGCGGATGAACCCCACCTGGGACATAAAATGTCCCGGAAATCAAGACATTTATCGCTGCACCGTTCTACGCTAATATACACAGCCCTACTTGCCATAGATAGTTTAAATAAACACGACATTTTTATAGTAAATGTCTTTTCAAACGTTATTGATTTTTACTCAATTAATTTTATTCAAAACACACGGACACTGAGTATGTTTTATTTATTAATACATTTTGAGTATAAATTACAAATTATGAGGACAAACAAAGAAACAAATTGGTATGGCCCTTAATAATAAAAACACCAAAGATGAAAAAAAGTACACACGTCCTAGTTAAGCTCCTAACGGAATATTTTGGAATTTTTGCTCTATTCTAATAAATATCGGAGGTTTCGCACGTAAACAGTTATCTGTGTTATCCTGTATTTAAGTTTATCATAGTAACTACTACAGCTCCGTTCTGAAATTCAATTAGAAATAGTTGACAACCCTAGATGTAACATAGTTGTGTTCGACTCGATGAAGGAGAGTTGTGAAACAGTATTTTAGAATATGCTGTTGAGCTAATGAAGGAAGATAAGTTTAACAGTAACAGTCATTGTTCTCGGTGTTGTTCGATATTATGGTCGGGGCTGAATGAGTGAAGAGGGGCATTGTTCACAGAAAGATGGAACCGACAAGTTGACAGGTGTTGCTTTTTATTGTCCTTTATCAGCACGCCGTATTGTATGACAGGGGTAGGCAAACTTTTTGGGCCCCCTATCGACTTTAAAACTAATCAAAAAGTGTTCGCGATAAGCCATCGTTTCTCCACTCTACTTTTGCTCCTTTATTGGTCTATCCATCTTAGATTTATTCTTTAAATGCATTATGCTCTCAAATACTTTTGTGACCACCTTTCTAGGAAAAAATATAGAATAACAAAATCGTATATTTTCTTAATCTATTATTATTTAATTTTCTTACAACATTACCGATTATGACCGATCAAGATCATTTTACCCACACTCAGATATTATTTAAAACTACTGTGCTTGATACACGCTTCACTGACTGGCCGAATGGTTTAAGGGGGAGGCCAGACTGGGCGAGCGAGCGAGCGAGCGACTAAAATATAAAATAGAACACATGGGTTGTAATGAGAGGTGGCCAGACTGGAGCGACTGAGCGATTGAGCGCGCGCACTTGAAAGATAGAACTGATTCTATTTTTCAAGCGCGCGCACTTGACCCGGTACAGTATAGTTTACAGGCGCTAGGCAATAATATAATGTTGGTTCATTGAGTGCTAGGAAAACTTCTCATTTTGACATTTTTATTACTATCGATAGGTTTATCACACTTGCTACTAACGGC
>CABFWO010001012.1:0-39165 GCA_902155825.1 Timema genevievae
TCCTCCATTTCATCTCACAATCACCCTACCATTGCACATTAGCGTAAGTGCGTATAACCCGAACGGGTAGTAAGACGTGGTGCTAACAATAATACAAGCAATTATGGTGAATGACATAACAAAAAAACACTTTTAACCTGAAAAATCCATCAATAACAAAGAACTTTAAAAACATAGTTCCCTAAAAACTCGAACCAAGGCCCAATAATCACATCAAATTCTACCATTTTCCCGGGGGTGAGCCTCCCCGACTCCCTATTAACTGTGGGGGTATCCCATACCTCCATACCTCCCCGGTGTTCTTAACGTTGCCTGGTCACCTGGGAATGTTTCTAATTTCAGAAGGCGTTGAGTTGGGAAATTCACTATCACCTCCCACTAAAATATATTTCGTGCGATGCCTCTGATTAAATTACATCTATGACGCAAGCACAGACACATCCAGATATGTCAGCAAATAATACAATGTGCCTTTTGTTTGTTTGTTTTCAACCCTTTACCGTGATGCACGTAAGGTGGGATTGAAGGGGACCCGAAAAAAGGACAGTTTTTTGCAGTTTTTATCGCAAAACCTTTTTTTTTTTTGCCCAAATAATTAAAATATTTCTCCAGCACAATCATATAGTTTAATTTTCTTCACGTTTTGATATCAACAATTGTTGAATATCTATCTAACAAACTTTTTTAATGAAGAGAGAAAGTTATCATTAAATTTCAGAACACCCTTGACAGATATTCAAGAAATTTCGAGGTAAACATGTGAAGAAAATTAAATTCTATGTTTGTAATGGAGCAATATTTTTATTTGTTCTGGCCAAATAAATGTTTTGTCATAAATATTTTAAAAAAACAGTGGCATTTTCTCGCGTTTCCTTCTAGACCACCTTGATGGATTAATTTAAAAATTTAAAGTTGTGTTATGTGAGAGTTATGTTTGACTTTTGAATTTTATTCGCGTGTTTCATGGTTTGCTTTGACTTCTCTCCATATTATGAATTTACCTTCTTACATCCCTAAAAGCCTACATCATCTCCGACAATAATTGTGTGGTGACCAATCCCGTAGTCGGGGGGGGNAAAAGCCTACATCATCTCCGACAATAATTGTGTGGTGACCAATCCCGTAGTCGGGGGGGGGGGGTGAGTTTGAGGGTTCAAAACACCCCGAAATTTTATGAACAAAATATGTATGGTTTTATTTATGGTTCAAACAATATCAAAATTAAGGTAGGCCTACAAGTACAAATTAAGGGGCTGTGTTACCATAAAAAAACACTTCAGATAGGTTCTAGAATAGTTTGTTATTTCGAATTTTTTCTAGCCTCCATTAATTGGGGGATGTACTCCCCCCTCCCCCCCAATTATTAGCTGGCTACGGTCTTGGTGCTGACAAATCTTTGAGTGAGCATGCACTTACCACCGATAGTATTTAAAAAGTTACTTACTCAACATAAATGCCTAAATAAAACGACTAAACAATATCACAAAAATCCACTTCGGTGGCCGCGTGGTCTAACGCGCTACTCTCGCAGTAGACTAGACTGCCCATGGTGAGGAGATCAAGGTTCAAATCTTGGTCGAGTGAACTGAGGGTGGTTTTCCAAAATGGTTTCCCACTTTCCCTCTATACAAATGCGGATACACTTCCTATAAATGTGGCCTTTTCCTTAAAACCATTAGTGTAATTGGTACATAAGCGTATAAACCGAAAGGGTAGTAAGACACGGTGTTAAAAAATCACAAAACATGAAAATATAACCTAAATATCCCAAATAACAAAAAAATGGCAGATTATGTAAAAAATCATTTCCATGACCAGGGGTTCGTGAACAGGATCTATGTTGTTATTATTATCATTATTATTATTATTATTATTATTATTATTATTAGGTGTTCTGTCTTATGGCAGGTCCATTCCTTTTGTCAGTGAGCTTAGACCACCAATGCGCCCTGTCCTCTGCCTCCTTCATCTCTCAGAATGTTCCTCTTTCCTTCAGGTCATCCAATATTTGAATCCTCCTCTTTTATAATCTCCTCTTTCCCTCAACCTTACCTTCTATTACGTCATGCAGGAGAAAGTTCCTCCTAAGGCTTTATGTACGCATCAGTTTTGTCTGCGATTTACCAAAAAAAAAAAAGATGTCATCAAAATCCGGTGCCGTTTTTTTAAATTTATTTTTATTTATTTGAAGTATTTAACGTGCACTTTCTTAACCAATTTATTATATCAGCTCACCATTTTATATTTTAGAGGTAGTGTACTCACATTTTCTTGGAGGAGGAGTGGAAAACCATTTTGGAACAACCCCCCCACAGTACACCCGAATGAGATGTAACCTCGATCTCCCTGACGTCAGCCGTCTACTATCATTATAATAATCATCATCATCATCATCATTATTATTACCACCACGTCTTACTACCCGTTCGGGTTGTACGCACTTACGCTAATGTGCAATGGTAGGGTGATTGTGAGACAAAATGGAGGACCTGCAGTTTAACGTGGAATCCGAACCACGGTGGAGGCCTGGCATTCCACACATTCACAAGTTGTGATTAATACACATGTGATTAATACACGTCTTGTCAGAGGTGAAGGAAGGGTTTGGGAATCAGATAAATCTGTGCCGGGACCGAGGATTGAACCCCGGATCCCCAGCACAGAAGTCTTGACACCTTACCCCCTAGACCACCAGGTCACCAACATAATGTTGAAAGTACTAAAAATAACTAAAGTGACTCTCAAGGAATTCTGCAGCAAACGCAATAACGACATTCTAACTATGTTTGTATCGCTTTAGTAAATTCTAATTTGTTTATTTTCACAATAGCTAATTGACATAATAATGTTGGACCATTCAATTAGTAGGAAGATGTGGGAATGGGTGTGACGTCACCGGGGCGTAACAGGCTGACCAACCTACAGCAAATAAACAATTACGAAGAGATCTAAGCCTTGTCGGCGACTAAGTGCCTGATGATATAGATTGTGCCTGGGTTATTTCCCTGGCTAGGAAGCGTAAACAGAGACAGTTCAAGAATTCTTAAGCCACGTTCACGATCGAGACATCAACAGTCAAAGTGGATGGAATAGAACGCGTGGCTATGTTCAATATTTTTACAGTTTTTATTTTTTTTAATCTCCAAAAAAATCAAATATATTATCTACTCCTAAACATGGTGGGTAGGTATACTCTTGAACATAGTGAACTGACCCTTAGATATAGTATGCATACTCATCATCGCGGTAGACCTACTCATAATCATGATGGACCTACTCATAATCACTGTAGACCTACTCATCATCATGATGGACCTACTCATAATCACTGTAGACCTACTCATCATCATGATGGACCTACTCATAATCACGATAGACTTACTACTGCTCCTAAACATGGTAGACCAACTCGAAAGCATAGTAAACCTATTTCTAAACATGATAGGCCTACTCTTGAACAAGATAGAACTACTCTTAAGCATGATAGACCTACTCTTAAACAATATAGACCTACTCTTAAACAATATAGACCTATTCTTAAACAAGATAGGGCTACTCTTAAACAAGATAGACCTACTCTTAAATAAGATAGAACTACTCAAAACATTATATACATACTTTTAAATAAGATAGACCTACTCATAAATATGATATACATAATCTCTTAAACAAGATATACCTATAGACCTAATCTTTTACTAGACCAGGCATGATTGAAAATTACAACATTGGTGAAATAGGAGCCTCCCTTTCTACCGTGATGAATCGTATTGGTTTAGATTTAAGCTATTCGTGTACTCATACAATTAACCATTTTAGAAAGTATAACATATATACCTTTAATATATGGGGTGTACCGTAACATGTGGGACCCACTTTATCAGTGAACAGGAGATTAAAAAACAATCAAAAAAGTTCAAGAAACAAGTGTTTCCTATTTGACCATGTTTCTGAGTAAGAGCCAGCCGAGTGATTCCAATATAACTGTTCCTATACCACTCATTGAAATGCTTGGTCAAGTCAGACTATACAAGAAACCCGCCAACGAGTCCGATCAACACTTGGTATTTTTGAAAGAGTGCGGCATTCTAGGACACAACCACTTCAGACTTTCATTCAACCCAAAGTCTGTCATGTTGAGCATTTCCTATAATGTTAGAGCCGTTTCGCACGAGGCAACTATCGCTCGTCAACTATCTGTTGAGTAACATAAAGATAGATTGGAGGTTTCACACGAAGCAACTGAGCTGCCCGCCCCGTCAACAGTCGCTCATAAGTTGCCTACTATTGGCGATTTGTGGAATAGTTGCCCGTCAGGACAACTATCGCCCACCCGGCTACTGGTTGGTTAATCACACGGGGCAACAAACGCCGGCCAGTATTCCAAGTGGTGCCAACCTCCGAGTACCTGTTGAATTTTATTCGTGGTACGGAAGGCTAATGTCGGTTCGTTTTCGACTGAATGGTCAAATATTGTGCAAGGAGTTTGAGACGAGTTTACCGGTATTATTAAACATCGATGATTGTATTTATATCTGAAGTGTAACAGCGACTGGCAAGTTGTAATTTATCAGCGGATGATTACTCAAATAAGATAGTAAACAGGGTGGCTTTGGAAGGCATCATGAGGAGATTTGTTCCCGGCTTTGACGAAAAGACGCCGGATGAAAATAATACACTCTGCCTTCGGGATCTCTTCCGCCACATTTCCAAGAAGTTTATCAAAAGACGTCAATGATATCAGAAAATACTTAAATAATTATAATTTAATCGGATTCATAGGTGACCTGGCAGTCTAGGGGTAAGGTGTCGGACTTCTGTGCTGGGGGTCAGGGGTTCAGTCCTCGTTCCCGACACAGATTTATCTGATTGCCAAACCCTTCCTTCACCTCTGACAAGAGATATCGTGTGTATTAATCACAACTTGTGAATGTGAGGAAGGCCAGGCCTCCACCGTGGTTCGGATTCCACGTTAAACTGCAGGTCCTCCATTTCATCTCACAATCACCTTACCATTCATTACACATTAGCGTAAGTGCGTATAACCCGAACGGGTAGTAAGACGCGATGATAATAATAGTAATAATAATAATAATCGGATTCATAACTGGTATAGAAGAAAGCCTTTTCCGACCACTCACCAATATGCGGATGCTCTTAAAATATCCGCACTCGTCTTGTGATTTTCCTTCGCCTTCTCCTAAGGAGTCACGAAAAAAGAACCTCGTCTTCCGAATTCATAATCACAACTGAACTATTTTTACGTGTACTCTGGTTAAGTTGGTACTGATGTCTGTGCTACAGAGTGATTGTTGACCGGTGATTGTTGCCTCCTGTGAAACGGCTCTTATTCTGCTGCCCATCACTTGCGTACAAATATGACTCACTATAACTGGAAAACTAGATCAAATGGGACAGAAGTTTGTATTAACTTTATTTTTCGTCTTGTCTACCAGTGAAGTGGGGTCCACATATTAAGGTACAGACTGTATCTAACTGGCTCATTTATATGAAAGTTTTAAATGTCTAAATATCATCGCATCATACTAGGTTAGTGAAGGTAAAAGTTCAAGGGCGGCCGAAGCGGAACACGCCCATTACTTAATTTAATGAAGAGTTCACACTCTCTCTTTTCCAACTCCCCATTTGGCATGACAACGTCATAGCTTGGTCACATTAAGATAGGAAACGACCTTTAGCTTGGTTGCCATATAAACATTATGTTAAAAGGTTAATGTAAAGCTATACGTACGAGCAAAAACATAGAGTTAGAACATAACGGGCTTTTCAAACACTTCCACACTAAATCTGTATTCTTTTTTTCTTTCTTTTTTCAAATGAGGCGTTTTGTGTGTGTGAGACATACCTTTCATATTAAATTTATTGTTGAATTCGTTGGTCCCATTTGGCGTGGCTAGGCATGCACAGTCTAGTAGTAATAACTCTGTTCAGCGGTGTTGACTCAAACTATGCCACACAAACATTGGTCAAGTCCAATTTAGTTATAAATGAGCCGTAAAATAGTTATAAACCAGGTTAGTTATATTCACTGGCCCAGATGATATCACAGTCAGTCACATAGGAATATTGAGTCAAATTCAGCAAGAAATGTGCAGTCTAGTAGTAATAAATCAGATAAACAACAGTGGATAAGATGATATCACAGTCACAGTGTCACATTGATCGCGTCCAGCGAGACAACAAATGCGCAGTTTAGTAGTAATAAATAGGCTCAGTTGCAGTGGCTTAAATGATAACAAGGTAACAAAGAAACTTTATCGCACCAGATGTATCTAGAAATGCGCAGTCTAGTAGTAATAAATTAGCTTAGCTGCAGTTGCTCAAATTATATCACAGTCACAGAGTAAGGTTGATCGTATTCAATGGAGCAAGAAGTGCGCAGTCTAATAGTAATAGTTTTGCTCAGATAATATCAAAGTCACCGAGAAACAATGTAGCAAGAAATGTACAGTCTAATTGTAATAACGCTATTTATTTCACCTCCTCCTTTTAATATAATATAGCAACTATTACTAAGCTATTATTTCGTATTTTAAATATTTTTTACATTTAAGGTCAAGGTCTTCTTGAAAAAGACTCACTTTGGTAGTGCATGCCTTTAAATTTGATATAGTAAAATGTTTGGTAAATTTAGGGTGTTCGAAAACAAAGTGCTTAAGAAGATATTTGATCCAAAAATGGGTGAGGCTACTTGGAAGTGGAGGAGTTTACATAGTGGTGAGTTACATAACCTGTATTTATCACAAGACATTGTTAGGATAATCAAGTCTCGTAGATTGCGGTGGGTGAGACATGCAGCGCAAATGGAATATTCTAGAAGCGTATTCAGGGTATTGACTGGCAAACCCAATGGGAAGAGACCATTGGGAAGACCGAGATGCAGATGGAAGGATAATATTATAATGGACCTCAAAAAGATAAGGTGTAATGAGATGGACTGGATAGAATTAGCTTAAGATAAGAATAGGGTGTAGTGAGGTAGACTGGATAGAACCAACTCGAGATAAGGATAGGGTGTAGTGAGGACTGGATATATCTTACTCAAGATAGGGTGTAATAAGGTAGACTGGATAGAACCAACTCGAGATAAGTATAGGGTGTAGTGAGGACTGGATATATCTTACTCAAGATAAGGATAGGTCACGTACTTTAGTAAGTGCGGCAATGAACATTTCGGAACATTTATTTAATTGAAAATAAAAATTTGTTTCTAGTAACATCCGTGACTAAGCGAGAGGAAATGACACATGGTTAAACCTAAAATAACATAAACGTAGACCTAAAAACTAGCTTAATTATAACCCAAGTAACCCAATACTAAGCCCTTGCGTTAAAAATGTCAATATAACTAATAAAACGCAACCTTCACTGGTGGGAACGGGGGGAGTAGGTCTAATCTGGTATGTTCTTCCTCATGACCAGCAGATCGGGGTTCGAACATCGGCAGGGTGTGCTGAAGGTATTTCCTTTCCTAAATAGACATCACCCACACACAAAATAATAAGTAAATAATGTTATATTTATGTGGGTGCTGGAATCGAATCAAGGACTAATTGAAGTAAATTTGGCATCCTTTCAAGGGTTCTCGTAGGATTTTTCTCCAGGGGGAGTCAAACCAGGGCATCTAGGAGGTATCAAATACCCCCCAGTAGGGTGGTGACTCATGGATCTTCCCCCAGGAAAATGTATTAAATCAAAGCCTCAAAAGATGCTTTTTAAGGAAATCCTTGTCTCCTGAAAATAAGATATAGAATAAGGAAAATGTTTCAAATTTATCCAAATTCGTGGGTGACCTTGACGATTTGAACGGCAAATGCTGTTGAAACTGCTCACGCATGAGCCAAACTATCAACCCTAAAATCAGCAGGTGAATGGCGCTAGTAATTACTAATTAGTTTATTAGTTATATTCTATAACTCTCTGTTTGTTGGCTGGGGGCACTGTTTGAGCGCTAGTTAAGTACATTGTTGGCGGGATTAGCCTACCTCTAAAAGCCCGTACAGAACAAAATCAACTGCTCGCGAGCTGTCAGCGAGCGGTCCGAGAGCTATTCGCGAACAGTTCATGAGCTCAACTTCCACACCAAATGTTTTGAATAATGAAGGTATGTTCGCCATGTTCGCAATGTAGTTTGAGAGCAGTCCGTCAGCAGTTCGCAAAATGTCGATGTCATCGAGTGAGTAATATGATGATGATAATAGTAATAGTAATAATAATAATAATAATAATAATAATAATAATAATAATAATAATAATAATAAACACGTCCACACGGCAAGTGCTGTTAGCCATGTGTTCGCTAACAGTTTATTTGATGTTACCGCTCATGTAGCGAGATTCTACCGAACACAAACGCCGAACACGACCTGCTCGCGATCTCTAGTACACCCCGAGTTCGTCAGTTGTTCGCTAACAGTTCGCGAGCTTGGTGTGTACGGACCTTAATACTACTATAAAGCCACATGGCTGACTCACTCACCCACTTTCAGATGAGTTGGAATCTTGAAATTTGGCAAACTTATAGCTTCTAGCCTGTAATCGAAGGGAAAATTCCAAAAAGTTTTTAAAAAAATTAACCCCTGAGAAAAACTCAAAATGGCAGAGCAACTTTAAACGGTAAGACCTATCAAAAAACGGATTACCAGCAGCTACGGATTTGACAAGATCCACAAGTATGGTTCTATTTTATTTTTTTTTCGTGTCTCCATCGGTTATATCTTAGATAGAGCTAGATTTTTTTATTTTAGGTAAATTTTGCACATTTTTCACACATTTTTTAAAGTTTATGACACACTTATGGGACAGCTAGAATCATAAAATTTGGCAGGCATATTGGCACATTCAATTGCCATATGTGTGCCAAATTTGATGATTCTAGCTGCCCTATAAGTATGGATAAACCAAAATAATGTGTGAGAAATACAATACAATACCGGTAATTTTTAGTTGTTACGTTCAAATCAACGCTGGAATTACATTAATTTACATCCACTTCCAAAGAACGAGCAAAGCTAGTTATATCTATAGAGCCACAGAATTTCAGGGGGACAATTACCCCCCTCTCTACGCGGCCCTTCTCTCCATCCTTTACCACTCGGCCATAGCAGCGGGCTGAGCATAATTATCATGCAGTAATGTAGGTAAAGTAAATAAGCAATGTCAGACAGGTGTTTTTTCCTAAATATTCTCCCATCCTTCGTTTGTGTAAATGCGTAAGCATTACTTCTGAATTCAATCTCCTTCATTATCACTGGTTTTTAAATGTAAATATGCATCTACATAGACTCACTATTTTTACTTATAGCTATGAACTTTTTAAAAAGTGTGCAATAAAGTTTTTACTGTCGAACGACCATAAGGATTATTGTTAGGGAAGCATAGAAAGAACCAATTACAAGTAAACAAAAATAAATTACCATCCACGTTAAAATTAAAAGTTAGTCATCAAAAGAAATCATCACAAATTTTTTTAATGTAATGTACTATTATTATTTTACAATTCCTAGAAAACTAAAATAGATAGACGCTATCATTATTTTAACTGAAAACATTTAACACTAAAACGATGTAAAAATGGCGATTTTCTTTATCGAGGTTGTTTCATTGCAACAAGTATTGTTCGATAAAGTATTATGTATTTTTTTAAATTGAAAAATGATACCTGGACATGGCAATCGAACCCGGGACTTTTGGCTTAGTACGCCAATGTTATAAACACTGAGCTATTCAGGAATCGTCCCGTGTTCACGTTCATTCTTCACTCATATTTTAAGGCAGAGTCTGTAATAGACGTGCGGAAATCATCAGCTACATATGAGCGATCGATTAAGATCCCGAACTATCAGATAACTCAGCCAGATTTATGCTGTCATTAGTGTAATTATAGTTTTATGAGTGCGTATATCATGATGGATTAAATAGCCAAGTTATTATCTTTGTTAATTACGGTTATATAGGATATCATATTCTTTAAATTGAAAAATGAACCCTGGACACGGAGATCGACCCCGGGACTTTGGTTTAGTATGCATGAGAGCATTGGCAAATATAATAGAATCAAAGTATTATACTTTATCATAAGTTGTCGTAGTTATTGTGTATAACATGATATTTCGTGATCAATGATTTTAAAAAAAGTGCACATAATTGAAAATTATAAGTAGTTTACTAAAAGGATATTAGTACGTAGACGAGGATTTAACTCAGGAGCAGCGAGGTAGAAAAAAAACCCTACGTAAACCTTGTTTTAAAACGTAGCCTACTAATTGAATATAAAAAAATTAAATGACGGTTATAGATTTTAATAGTTTCCTATTTTAAAATAACGTAAATTTTCCAGGGTTGGTACCATGTATGTGGATGCGTGTATATAACATATGTGTGTGTGTGTTTGCACGCGCGCTCACGTAAGTTTTTCATTTGCTAATGTTTAATTCAGTAAACATTTACATTGACCTCACTGCAAAGAAGCACAAACATTTAGCCAAGCAAGATCGACGCTCATCAAAAGTTTGTAGTATAAACATGAGCTACTTAGATTTGTTGCTCGTTCACGAATATAATTTCCCGAATCGAAAAACATAACTAGAAAACTTTTATATTTGTTTATCTAACTGGAAACCCTTTCCTTTAGCAGTAACTAACAGTTAATTAGGTGGCGGGTGGCATAGAATTCATTACAAGTTTAAAAGTAACACTTTAGCCAAGTTCGCCAACCGAACGATCAGGAATTTTCCTTTCATTGTAATGTGTTCAAGTATTTGCTTGAGAAAACATGTTTTAAGCAGCTGTTCTACAGACGCGAGCTCAGAAAAACAATTCAATCAACGGTTTTCGTATTCGCACCAATAAATAATTAGAAAGTTCATACATAATTTGGAAAGTTAGTCCAGAGCAGATTGTAAATATACTTTTAACAAGTAGAAAATCTAAAACAATTGGCCTTCCAACTGAATTTCAGAAATTGAATAAATTTTTTTAAAAGCTTTAAAATCTGTAATGAGGTGGACTGGATAGAACTAGCTCAAGATAGGGATAGGGTGTAATGAGGTGGACTGGATGGAACTAGTTCAAGAAAGGGGTAGGGTGTAATGAGGTGGACTGGGTAGAACTATCTCAAGATAGGGATAGAGTGTAATTAGGTGGACTGGTTAGAACTAGCTCGAGATAAGGATAGGCTGTAGTGATGATTGTGTACTGGATAGAACTATTTCTAGATAGAGTTAAGGAGTAGTGAGTTGGACTGGATAGAACTAGCTCAAGATAGAGATAGGGTGTAATTAGGTGGAATAGATAGAATTAGCTCAAGATAGGGATAGGGTGTAATGTAGTGGAATGGATAGAACTAGCTCAAGATAGGGATAGGGTGTAATTAGGTGGACTGGATAGAACTAGCTCAAGATAGAGATAGGGTATAATAAGGTGGACTGGATTTAAATATCAATATAGTACTTTTGTAAGTGCAACAGTGAACTTTATAAGTTTCTACTGCCACAGAGTGAGGTAAGGGGTAATTCATGGTGCGGGTGTCTGATAAACCTTTCTAAAAGTTCACGTCTCGATACTGTTTACCCTTTTCAACAGGTTGTTATAAGTTAGTTAGTGAGTGAGTCACTTATATAGATTCGAAAATAAATCAATATTAATAGTAAGAAGGGCCTAATTGTTTTGTGATTAATAATAACAGAATTTTTAGAATAGTTTAATCATGTATTAAAAAAAAGTATACCTATAGACGAGAGGTGGGCAACTTATTTTTCAATGTAGACATGGGTGTGATGAATAATAAGTTAAATACACCCCACCATGCAAAAATGAGAGATAAGGTTGCTCAATCTAACACTTAGAACAAGCCACACTGTTTGAAAAGTTTATTAAAAACGTCTGGTCTACACTTTGACTACTCAGTTACAACTGCCTCAGGTGTAACGATATAAATTGTTCAAATTGAATATATAGGACCATCTAAGGTGGTGATGCAACGCAAGAAAAGGTCAGTAATTTAACAGTTTTTATATTAAAAAAATTATAGTCAAAATAAATAAAATATTACTTCTATAAAATAAACATAGAATTTCACTTCCTTCACATGGTGATATCAACAGTTCTTGACCCACTTGGGTGTCAGCGTGGCCTAACGCGCTACGCTCGTGTTGGACTAGACTGCCGAGGATGGGGAGTTCGCGGTTCGATCCAGGTCGGGTGCGCTAAGGGTGGTTTCCCCTAAATGGTTTTCTACTCTCCCTCCATAGAAATGTGGGTACACTTCCTATAGATATAACCTTCCTAATCCCTAACCCATTAGCGTAATTAGTACATAGGCGTACAACCCAAATTTAAACAACCGTTGATATCACCATGTGAAGAAAATTAAACAATATGTTTGTAGAGAGCAGTATTTGATTAATTTTGGGAAAAAAAAGTTTTGCTATAAAAACTGTAAAAACACTGACATTTTCTCGCGTTCTCTGCATCCCCACCATGTTAAATTTGACAATCCTTAGTAGAGAGAAAAGGAGGAGGCTGGGTCACAGTTTTCAGCAAAATGGCCGCCATCAACGCCCCCCTCCATCCTTTCAATGCAACACTACCCCAACCATCTCCTACCCCACCCTCTTTTTACCCCTCCTACACACCTTCTTTCTCCACATTATCACTTTGTCCCCACCACTTTTTTACCTCCACATCCACCTCCCCTTCCTCACCCTTCCTACACATCTATCCCCTCTCCCACTTCTTTTCACTCCCCCAAACCCTCTTCTCACCTCACGCAGAGCCCATGGTGGTAATCTTCCTACTAATGCTGATGTAACTCTCTATCATTTCACCTTCGGAGTCGGCAGCTATGCTCCCAACCTCGAAACACTTAACGATGAATTACCCTCTTATAACTGTAACCTTGTTACAACATGTAAACATTAATAAGTTGTCTCACTCACCATCCTGTTGACCCGTCTCAGCAAACTATAACTCCACAACACATTGCGGCACTGCCTAACATTAGACTGAAGCGAGGACCGAGGTTCATTTCCTGACGTCAGTGCCGGCCACACCCAAAGTAAAAAAAAAAGAAGAATTATATGATCGAGCTCACTGCGCTCTATCGGCCGCGCTTGGCCAATTCCTAGAACTGTTCTTCTGCGCGCGTCTGGAGACGCGGAGCATGTTAGAGCATGTTCTCGACGTATGGTTGCCCCCAACCCTCTCCCCCTCCTGTTGTTCCCGCGCCTCGAGAGCACATGTCATATTCTAAGTTATATAATGATGTTGTATCTGTGATGTAGGCACATATTACTTACTGGCTACAAGGAGAGTGACATTGTCGGAGACTGATTTAAACTTTAGGTTATTCAAAATTCCCTTCTGGCTTAAAATGTTCTATTCTGCTCAAAATTATTGTTCTGGACTAGTAAAAATTAAAACTTATTACTTATTGTCACTAAACGGACTTTATAAATTTTGGGTTCTTAAAGCCATGATCATATTTAATATCTTTGGGCTGTTATTTCAAACAATTTGTTCAGCTTTATTATGAACCCTATGGGAAACTTTTAGATCCTGTGTCTTATTTTGAAACTTTTCTTATCCGCTTAACGGATGAGTTTTTTTACCCTTATGGTACCGCCACTTGGGACAGTCATTTAAACTGATGGTGTCATTTGCCAGCTCTTCTTATTTTAATATTTTAGGGAATTATATTCATCTTGTTATTTATTAAGAGACTTTTTATCATTGTTGAAAATGTTTAAAGTTTATGAGTTGTTAGTCAAAGAAGGGGTCGCAAGTCGGCGAGATTATACCACAGTCTTGACTTTATTAACTAATGTTTTTGCAAACCACTAGGTGGCGTAGTTTTTCAATATTGTGGCCTTTGTGAATAGATTCTAATACTTCTAATATTCTAATATTCTGTTGGGTTGAAATTTGTTAAATGGGACTATATTATTATTGTTTGACCTTTGGGAACTGTCAATAAGGGTAACTTAACTCTCGTGTATATTTGCTGTATCGCATTACTGATTGATCATTTATACATGGATCCTTCATTTGATAATTAATTTGCTGTCATGACAGGAATAATTTAGATTAATACGAAGGTCAGTTTAGTATAGATTATTTAATATGTTTTGAGTTGCCATTTATGGACGAGAGTATTGTATCACGTCAGAAGTTACCTTTGACCACTTGTCTCACAGTGTACATTGCCGTTTGGGCTTTGGCTAATTTCTGAGGTTCATCAAACCAGTCTTCACCAATTAAATGAATGTTTGTCTCTAATATATAT
This sequence comes from Timema genevievae, assembly GCA_902155825.1. Classification (NCBI taxonomy): domain Eukaryota; kingdom Metazoa; phylum Arthropoda; class Insecta; order Phasmatodea; family Timematidae; genus Timema; species Timema genevievae. Next base: position 14,306 of record CABFWO010001012.1, read on the forward strand.
TTACAGCGCCTAACGCTATATGTTGTCTCGCTCTCTCATTGAGTTGTATGTGATTGTCTATCTGAATAAAATAACTCTCTTGTTACCATGCCCATCTGTTATTTCTGAGTGGTGATAAAGGGGGTTACATAACTATCCTCTCTACTCCATTCCCCGTTCCATAAACCGTCACTTATGAGCTCATGATGTACAGGATTATCTTTTTTCTTTGGGGTCGTCCATAAATCACGTAACGCTTTGAGGGGGGAAGGGGGAGCTCTAATGTCTACATGCTTTTACATGAGGGAACGGTGGGGTACATCAAAATGTAACGTAACACAGGTCTTAAACTCAAATTTTAATGTTCAAAAATAATATTATTGTTCATGTTTTCACCTTTGATAAAAAAAACACACTTATAGATAACTTCCGAATATCTGTAGGGTTGATAGTGCAAGTTTAGCACTTACTTTTTGTTTATCAATATTTCTAGTGCACTTAGGTGGCATTGTCTGCCCGAGACTATGAACGCCAAGCACATTCAAAAACACACATTTTCATGCGCATGACAGTGACATGTTTATACTCACTGCATTTGTTTATATTTGTACAATCTACTGACCCCCTCACGTGCTTTTAGTTGGACAATAGCTGTCAGTCGAAGCGGCCTTAATTTGTAAGTATAGTTAAGTTTTAGTATAATTTAGATTCCTACTGCACATTCTTTTACATAGACTGTGAATAATCGTTTGTTTGTACAAAAACAAAAATAATTTCTTCAAAAAGAATAAACTTGTTCATTGTTTGCGTATAAAAAGCGATATCCAAAAAAATAGTGGAAAAATCTCAAAAAGATGTAGTGAAACGGAAAGAAGCAAAAGTACAGAATTTGTCTCAAGGCAAGTTTGAGGAGTCCATCAATAGTTTTATTTCTTCGTACCAGCAGCATATTATGAAAAGTAAAGCTTTAAATATCATTAATTATTTACAAAAGGTAGGTGTATTTAGGCCTATACCGTTTACCTTTGATAAATCTAGTGTGTATGCATATTAATGCAATTATTATACATACGCTTTAGTAGCTGCACTGTCTAAATTTTCATTCTCTCAATAGACTAGATGGCCAATGTTGGGGAGATGAGGTTCGAATATCAGTCAGGTCTACTGAGGGTTGTTTTTCCTACATGGCTTACCACTCACCCTCTATGCAAATACTGGTAAATTTTCTTTAAAATTCTACCTTTTTAGTATACATTTTGTAGGGTGGTATAGTCAAATTGTAGTTGTTCTAATTATTTTTTATTATATTTATCTAATGGAGTATAATTGAGGAAGGTAGAATTCTAGAGGTTATCTACCCTAATTAACGTGGAGATATATTATAAAACCATTTAGGAAAAGCCACTCTGAATATACCCGACAGGTATTTGAACCCCGATCTCCGCTTCATTGGCCCTCTAGTCTTTTTCAAGAGTGAAGCCAGGATCCAGGATTGATGTTGGAACGAAACATGAGCCTAGGTATTGATAAGTTAACTAAAGTAAAATTGTAGATTTATCTAAAAATAATTTAGAAAAGTTGTACACCCAGAATTCTTTAAATAGCTCTCTACATGATGATAATATGACTATTATAAAAAGTGCACAATATTAAGAAAGATGTCTTCCCCCAGCGTCAAGCATCGTTTGTGGGCACTTTAACATCATCAAAGGGCCTTCCTACTCAGCACATAGTAGTACCGCGGCGTCTTGCTCTTACCCAGATCGCAAACCTGACATCCATAACATAAATATAGCAGAGGTTTTCCCTCATGAACCTGAGGAATTTGAACTCACCGTCTTTATGTCTGTACTTGTCTGTCTTATCTGTTTGTATGTGTAGCTACCCATAAATAATAGTACTCTCTGAAATAATTTATGTTCAGGATTTAAAATGAATTTTAAGAAATATTAATTCTGAATCCCTCCTTTAGTATCACAAAACTTCCTTATGAAATAATGACATTCATTCTTGGTGAGAAAAGCTACGTAACATGGAAGGGGGCTAGGCTAAATGTCTAAATGGTGTTACATGAGGGGAAGGGGGCCAAAAAGGTAAGAAAAAGACGTTACTGGGTTCATGGATGACCCCTTTCCAGTTGCATTCGGTACAAATAATAATAATAATAATAATAATAATAATGTGTTTATTTAGGCTAAGTTAAGGCAAGCGCCTTTTCTTACACTTAGCCCACTTAATAATAAAGAAATTACATTTAATACTTATGTGCTTAAAACTAATTTATTATATCTGTACAAAAATATTACCCACACATATATGATTTTACATTTATGAACGTAAAAAAAAATATAATAAATTAGGAAAGTAAAACTAAATAAAGACGAGAGAGAAGATAAAAAAAACCAAAAGCACATGGTAATGCACTTCACCTAACCTCTGCTCCTCTGCGACGGGTAAAATAATCTACTACTTGCAGACGTCGCAACACGACAACCCTTACTGGAAATTTCCTCTTAATCCAAACGCCCAATCTGTCTAGACTATCTTCAGCTAAAGTCCTGATTAGAAGACATGAAACGCGACAAAACAAGATAAACGTTTAGTTAGTTTAATTAATTTGAGGTAATAAGCGACAATAAAAGTTATGGCTAACATTTTACTAAACGTAGTTTTACAGAGCAGGCCCTAGTAGCCCTGATGTTTTTGTGTTACACGCCACACACACCCAAAAGGGCTTGATGGTCACCTCTTAAAACGCGGGTTTATATTTCATAAGAAGCCAGCGAGAAGGACCTTAAGAATCTAAGCTAATTAAACTGAAACACTTGGTAAAATTATCCAAATCAAAAATGGATCAGATTTATAATCAAGTAGGGATAAATACAGGACCTCTTTCTTTATGATAAAACTAGGTTAAGTGAACATAAGGGTTTCACAAGTAGTACGCTGAAATGTACATTATAAATTTACTTTAAAATAAACGAGCAATTACTTTCTCGACCAATAAAGACAATAAATGATATATTTTATATATGAAAAGACTACAACAAAATGACCTTAAGGTCTCAAATAAAGTATTCTGAAACGTGCATTATTAAATTACTTGAAAATAATACAAAACTACCTATATGGTAAGTTTAAGAAAACTAAAACAAAATAAATCTTAATACGCTGGCAGACGTCATCGTGTTGACAAAAACGGCTGGCACGTAATATAAAATAAAGCATAAGCTAATACATCCTCACCTTCTCCAGCGATTTAACACCCGGAATGAAAGATTTGGTCTTCCACTTCATATATTTATTATCTCCATAGTTTACAAATAATGCAAAATAAGAAACACACATTGATACAACAATCGTAGCCACCTCCCTTCCGTAGGCCAGAAGAAAGATACGATAATCATGCAACAATGCTCAGCTCTCATGGCTGCTATGTCGACCTGAACTTCCACGGTGTCTTAACTCTTTGGTGAAAATTATAGTATGGGTGTTGTTTCAAGGTCAAACCGCAATCTTAGTACGCTACACCTGCATGTCCTGTTAGTAATGTTGAAAATCACAAGTTCCTCCATCCTCTCCCAAATCAAATTTTCCCTAAAAATCCTGATGATTTGGACGGAACATATGGGTGTTGTTTCAAGGTCAAACCGCAATCTTAATACGCTACACCTGCATGTCCTGTTAGTAATGTTGAAAATCACAAGTTCTTCCATCCTCTCCCAAATCAAATTTTCCCAAAAAATCCTGATGATTTGGACGGAACAGTATGCCTAACAACTTTCCACAGCCAACCCTCTACCTCGTCCCAACCCTTCCCCCTATCCCCACACCCTACCTCAACCGACCCTATCCCACCTACCACTCCATCATCATCCTCCTCCCCACTGCCCTCCTACCTAAATGCAACTCAAACCCATGACTTTAAATTACTCTACCAAACTCTACCCCTCCTCCAGCGTCTTGAAGCTGGAGAGCTCGAAAATTGTCACCCCCTCATCATCCTACCAATAGCTTCCCTTGTCAACCATCATCACACACTCTCTGACAGCAAATACCCTCCTCTCCCTGACATGTGGCTGCCAGATTGGCAACGACCTGACGTCATGTGACTTACGGCTCGCCAACAGCTCGAACACGTAACGGTTAGTTTCCTCATTAAGAAAGATGATGTAATCTCTAATACTGCATACTTCTCCTCCTTGAAGATAATGCATATGCATGGTGGATATACCTTCTCAACTTCATGCTAACTAACGTTTTGAATCCTTAACGGTAAATTCTCATCCTCTTAAATACTGCAAGGTCCATCCTTAAACTCTAATAATGCATTTAAAGTTACACTTCTTACCCTTGAAGATAATGAAGATATGTAATGCATTCACCTTCTAGCTATGCACACTTTCTAGCCGTTACCACACCTCTTCATCGGAGAAAGGATTCTCTCAATGCCCTGGAGCAAGTTCAGACAAGTGTGTCGATTTCTTTCCCTACTGATGACGTCATACTCGTGCATAGCACATATACTTACGAAGCGAGCTTTCCCAGCCAGGCTCTTGTCGGAATTTTAAAATGTACTCCCTCTCACTGAAAAGCCAACTCTTTACCAACTTTTACCAACATCGTACTTGCTAAACATTTATAGCCTAAATTTTCTACATTTATTAAAGCCATGAAAATGATTATGAACATATACATCGATTCATAATTCATCTATCATACCATGCATTATATCTAAACGACGTTTAAACATTATTAGCACATCATTCCTATTAGACATTTGATCATATTTCACGGATCATGCCATACAATACTTCATAAATTATAATATTTATATAGTAATAAATCATACTTAGAACATATTTGATCGCCCTTCATTGATCGATACCTATAACACATATGATCATATTTCATGGATCATGCCATACATCACACTAGATTAGAGGCCTATCATATTTATATAACATTCAATCATTCGTCATTAATCGATACAATAATACATTTAATCAGCATTCATACATCGTACTTAGAATACATTTGATTATAATTCAATGATCACACTCTTCATACATCATAGAGTAGTTCACCCAGAGTTCTTAACAGAAAATTTTCTAAATCTATAGCTATCCTCTTCTTACACTACGAGTGCCAATACTGCACTAAACGTTATATTTCTCAATAAATCAAACTTACATTAACATTTTCAATAAATTGATGATGAACAAAATGTAGTTTATGGTTTATGTAACAAATCTTAATATATATAATTCTTCTGTACGTGTGTATGTCACTGAACTCCTCCTAAATTGCTGGACCGATTTTAATGAAATTTTGTGTGTGTTTTTGAGTGGGTCCGTGGATGGTTTAGATTCACAATTGGACCCGGTAGGTGGCACTGCAATCGGGTTCTAGGATTTTTTTAAATTTTTTAGGGATTTTTTTAAAGATTTTTTGCATATCAGAACATGTAACCTCAAAATTTCACCACCACCCCCCCTATCCCCCCCCCGCACCCCCACCAAATATTTATAATAATGAATATAATATTAATAATTGACCGTTAAAAAAATCATAAGTTCATCAATAATTGACCGTTAAAACCTTCTGAAAAGTTCATGAATAATTGAACTTCTGAGAATAATTCATAGTAATGTTTGTTTTTCGATACAGCTGATATTTGTGGAGTTGTGGGTGAAATGCCAAAAATGAAAAGATGTTTTATTTTGTATGTTGTCTTGACAAACACTGAATTTGTAATATTTGTGTTACTCACTAATTGGAGTTCATTGTGAATTTGTAATTGTGATGATCATATAGTATTTGTTTTATTATCGAAATCAATTATGCCACCCAAACGAAAAACCAACGTTTCAGGCAGGACAACGTCTGTCGGGTCCGCTAGTATGAATATAAATTGTTCACGCACATAAAACGTCATATGGCTACAATACATGGTTTCAATCAATGAATGCCAATAAGTACCATGCATGATTATGGTCATAGAGAGATTATCTAATGTTGGACAGAGCTATTTGTACAATCGGAAGTTTTACAAGGTGCACCTTGAGGGTGAATGTTAAAATATTAATTAAGTAGTATTCATTTGATGACATATAGGTACAATTAAAACTGTAGTAAAAGAAAAACCCTAACATTAAGTTTTTATTATATGAGGACCCCCCCCCTTCAAGGGGGGAGACCAACAAATCCTAGGGGTTGTCCGGACCCACCCCTCCTTTCTATGCCCTTGCCCGTCTGTGGTTCACTTAAAAAGTTGTATAAACAAGATCTTCTAAAAGGTTGAGTTCTATTCTCAAATTAAGATCACAAAACTAGCTGGAGCAAGGGCGGTTGATGACGTCATAAAAACCTTAATCGGTTGTGTTCATGTGTATGTGTTCACAGTTTAAAAACGTTTTATTTTAAAATTAATATTTTTAATGCATCTTTCTCTCTGTTATAAAAAAAATATTTATATATTTTGGTGGCCAGTTATAGACCGATGCAAGTGTGAATATAATACTACTTTTCAATTTATTATTTCATGTGATATAATACCTGTTGTCACAACCGTGAAACAAAAAAACATAGTAGCTTTATTAAATTAGTTTTATATAAGTTTTATTTCTGCCACCAGCTACCACCCCTCCTATGAGAGGTGGACTTTATTTTCTTTCATCAATGTTGTGCCTTCAGATTTTTATAATTATGAACATTTAAGACCAATTTTCATAGGAAGATACAGATAGATAAGATACTAAATTGTCATGTATTCATACAAGTCAAGTGGTATGTGGCTGTTAATTTTGAATGATATTATCAATAACTATGAAATAACACATATAAAATATTAGATTAGACGTTCCTTAACTGAATTTAGTTCCAAGTCTTGAATGCCAAAAGGAAGGTTGACTTGACTACATGTTTCAACGTACAAACGCCATCTTCAGCGTATTAAGATACTGAAAGTATTTAGTAGCTTTGGAAGCAGTAATAATATTAATTAAATTCATGGTGATTTAGTAAGGAGAGTTATGATATTAATATAATACCATAACTCTCCTTACTAAATCACCATGAATTTAATTAACATATAAAATAGCCTAGTTGTTTGTAAATATGTGTAATAATAAAATAAGTATGCTAATACCTCCCCCTCTCTCTTCATTTCTCACTCTCTTTCTCCTGCTCATGCTCTCTCACTATTTATCTTTCTTTCTCTCTTCTATACCTCACTCCATATCGCTTTCTCACGTGCTCTAACACTCTCTCTTTCTCTCCCTAAATATTCCACCATCATTACCACAACAATTCACTTTCAATCTTATTTGCTGTTAGATTATATAGTTTACTTAATACATAAACATTTTATTTAATGCTTAATTTATAAATTAATTTTATAATTTTATAGATCAACAGCTCATCCAAGTCTTAACTTTCATTACAATCACTCCTTACTTTCAACTATTCTTTTAGAATGTTTTCTAAAATGTTATTTACAGAGTGTTAGAACGAGCCTTGTACCCAGTGTATAGTTTGTTTGGTGCACCCTGTGAAGTGTTGTAACCTAATTCTCGAGTAAAGGAGGATCTAACTAACCCCATAGCTTTATTTAGAAGGTTTGGAATGGGATGGTTACGGGAGGAGCACTTAACCTCTAGGAACTCTCCCTCCGCCCACTTCCGAACACTTCCCTTGCCATGACACACTTTGTAATGTCAACTGGATCAAGTGACCACACCGGTATCACTAATTGAAGTACAGGGTTGTGATACCCTAGGCAGAGTACCTTCATTTTCCTACCGATGGACCTTTGGAGAACCATTTAGAATACACGCATTTTTTACTGTCTACATTGATAATATATCAGCTATTCCTTACAAGGCCGTAGCCAGGGAGGGGTTTTGGGGGTTCAAACCCCCCGCGAAATTTTATGAACAGAATATATATGACTTTATTTATGGTTCAAACAATATTAAAAATTAAGATACAAATACAAATTAGGGGGTTGTGTTACCATAAAAAGCACTTCAGAGAGCTTCTAGAGGTGTTAAATATTTCGAAATTTTCCTAGCCTTTGGCATTTTGGGAGTTATTTTACCATAAAAAAAACTTCACAGAGCTTCAAAAAGTGTTTAATATTTCGAAATTTTCCAAGCCTTCGGCAGTTAGTGAGTTATTTTACCGTCAAAAAAACCACTTCTTAGAGCTTCTAGAACTGTTTATCATTTAGAATTTTTTCTAGCGTTGAGCAATTGGGGGATGTGCCCACCAAACCCCCCCTGAAATGATTGGCTGGCTACGGCCTTGATTCCTTATTTGATTAATATTTTTAGATTTAATTTAAGTATATTATTTATTTAATGTTGTTTAAGAATAAGTGTTTACACGATCACAGTAGCTGGATGATCTTTCAATTCTATTTATTCTTTATTGGGAGGTTTACTTTCAGTGGCTAAGACTATTTTTTATAAAGTTTGGCTATGATATTTTCATTTAATTTTTTAGTATGTAGATTTAATTTATTGTGTATGATTTATTTTAATTATAAATACTATTGGTTTAGTTTGAATATGTGAAATTAGGTCTAGTAACTTTTCTAGACATTAGATATGTCCATCAGAAGATTGGGTCAAACTTTTATATACCAGTAATTTTCAAATTTATTGATGGAAGGAAAAATTCTAAAACTAAGCCTAATACATACAATAGGAACTGACGTTTATGGTTCAACCACTCCAGGTTTTTTTTTAAATTGTATGTCAAGTCCCGTGAATAAATTAATGGGACACATGAGATTAAAATTTATTTTAGCATCGCTTATTACCCGTTAGGGTTATACGCTAATGGTTTTAGGGACTAGGAAGGTTGTATTTATAGGAATTGTACCCACATTTGGATGGAGGGAGAGTGGAAAACCATTTCATAAAATCCCCCTTCGGTGCACCCGGCCGAGATTCAAACCTCGATCTTCCTGTCATCAACAGTATAGTCTACTGCAAGAGTTGCATGTTAGATGCGGCCACTGAAGCAGGTGTGAAAATAATTATTAGTTATATAAATTTAATAATAAATATATTTATGAAACGAACATCTTTTCTCACTTTTGTCGTTATTTTTAGTTTGGACCGTGGGACAATGAGACTATACAGTGCAGGACCACGTCGCATGTTGCCAACCAATAAAGATGAGTTTTTCTGTACATCCAATTTAGATATTTTCAAATTGGATCTGGAGGTTGAAATAATAAAACAACAGCTAACGGAATTTGAGTTTTTCTCCACAACTATTATTTAGTTTTTAGTTTGCATGTATTTTTTTTTAATCATTTTCTTGATTATGTGGTACTATAATTTAAGTGTAAGGTAACCATAGTTTGGAGTGTTTAAGAACACTAATATGTGATATATTGAAACATAAAAGGTAAAAAATAAAAGTCTGCAATCGAGTTATACAGATTGAGCAATTGTCGTTTGTTGGTGAAAATAGTACCAACATCTGCGGACAGAGGGCGTTATATGGCCAGCACAACGAACCCACCAGCCGTTTGTTTTTTTCTAGGCTGGAGTCTCTACTATTTCATTAATTTTTCCTCACTAAGCCAATTAATTTTGATCATTTACTTACTTAATCTACGGCATTAAGAACTCGAAAGCTCATTGTCACACTTTAAAAAAAATGCCGCTTATCACTCACTATCTTGAGCTAATTCTATCTAGTCCTCCTCATTACACCCTATCTCCCTCAAGTACAGTCTAATGTTACCCTCCCATCTGCGTCTAGGTCTTCCCACTGGTCTCTTTTCTTTAGGATTGCCAGTAAATACTTTGAATGGGGTTTCTAGTTTCTTCCATTTGAGCAGCATATCCTGCCTGCCCACTGTAACCTGCGAGATTGATTACCCTAACAATGTTTGGTGATGAGTACAGGGCATTAACTCATTATGTAACCTCCTCCACTCTCCATTATCTTCATCCTTTAGGCTATGTATAGTTGACAAATTGTCTAAAACACTTTTTTGTCGTTACAATGTGTTCAATAAGTTTGAATGTAAGTGTGAACACAGGCAACAACACAACAAAACTGTGTTTCAGCAGTTGAAAAGAGTTGTGGAGGGCCACAACATTGCGACGACTAGGATGCGCCTAGTGCCAGCCGTGTACACTGTCAACAGTTCTGTCGTTGCTCACCAGATTGTGCTTGGACCAGTTCATGACTTCAGTCTAGTTTTAGAACAAATACCCCATTACAATGCTTATCTATCATTCGCTCATGATCTTTCTCCAATTGGTGTCCTGCCAGGAAATTGAAGGTAAAACTAGAGCAAAAAGTTCATAAAAACTTGAAACATTCATTTTATAGTAGCCAGCAGGGAAAAAAAATTATCGAAATAATTCCGATAACACTCAAAACGTATATAAAACTTTCCAAGTGAAAGACTTTCACTGTAAATGGGGTGTACCCAAAATTGACTTTCCCGTGGTCATGTTCTATTGCAGGCTACAGAAGCAAAAATAGCACCTACTTCTACTACGTCCATGATGATACTGGATGTAATATATATTTCTGGAACTTTTGTTTTTCCTGGCAACAAATAAGTGCCTTGTGAACATACACACACACACAGACGACGCGACTGTTTCGTCCGTCATATGTTGCTAAACAGAAAGGTAACGACAAAAAAGTGTTTATACACGTTTGTTGCCTGTGTACACATGGGATATAAGTAGAGATAGTGTAAAATAGCATTAATTTTCAGTTTTTTTAAGAATTAATTATTGGAAATTTAGCGTTTTGTGGCATAATTTAGCATTTTGTAGCAAAATAGGTAAAAATGTCTTTCGTCAATTTTTTAGATTTTCAGTTTTTTTTAGCATTAATTATTGGAAATTTAGCATTTTGTGGCATAATTTAGCATTTTGTAGCAAAATAGGTAAAAATGTTTTTCGTCTATGTTTTTAGGGCCTATACAAAGGATTTATGATAAAATTTATGTATGCATTAATACGAAGGGTATCGTAAATAGTTGGTGTCGTTGAATCAGTTAAAACAAATGTGCAGGTCAAAGATAGTAAATATTGGCAAATAAAATAGTGTGGTAACAAAAATGACTCAAGTGTGCATATTTTAAATACAAGTGTATCAAATCACACAAACGTGAAAGTCAAAAATAGTTAATATATATACACAAAATGTGGCGATTAGCCGGATGGGCTGTGGATGGCACATGATGCAAGTAAAACCCGAGCTGAAGCACACAGACGAGTGAAACTCAATGATTTTTTAATCACTTATTTCCGCTGAAAAACATAGTTTTATAGAAATTCTCAGCATTTTCAGGGAATTCGCGTCTATTTCGCTAAATAGAATAATTTAGCTTAAATACTATCAAAATCACGTTTTTCGCGTTAATTCGCGAAATAAAAATCGCTTTAAACACTTTCAAATGCCATGAAACGCAAATAAAACTTATAAATACCCTATTTTTGACCCCCTCCCCTTTTTTTTCGCGTTTTTCGCAAAAGCGAATTTACCCTATCTCTAGTTATGACAGTAACCTATAAGATTAAGTTTTGCAGATTGTTTACCTGCAACCGGGTCTCATTATACAGTTTAGGTGGGTTCAAATTAAACAACCAAATGATGGGTGCTCAAATTTTAATTAAAGAGCATGGCTGGATGGATAGCTCAGTGGTTAGCATTGGCGTACTAAGCCAAAGGTCTCGGGTTCGATTCCAGTGTCAAGGTGTTAACTTTCAATTTAAAGAAGGCAAACATTAGTACTGGAATGGTTTAAAAATGTTAAGCAATTGTTGGTTAATGTTGAAAGATTGTTGAAAAATAATTCAAATTTGTAATTATTGTTTGCATATTTGGATAACACACCTAACAGTGATAGAAATACCTCCAATAATAACCAATAATTTGAACACAGTAGTTTGCTGTTTAAAATTTCTGGCTAAACATGCTGCATTGTAATGTTCACTAAAGGCTAAAGCCAAGCAGATGTGTTTCTAGTGATTATTTAAGAAATCATAATTTGATGAATTGAATAAAATAATTAGAATTAGGTAATATTTTGGGATGATCTAGACAAAGTGGAGAAGAATCCCACTACTCCCGTGAATTCTATTCTGAATATTTCTTCAAGTAACTGACACACACATGTGAATGAAATAAAGAGAACTATCAGTACTCGAAACCTTCATATGTTGTTGTTCTGGATTTGTTGTCATGTAGTAATTGATGTCACCAGCTATATTTGTGAGATTAAATGCAAGTTTTCAAAATTATTAATTTTGGAAGGGCATATTTCTTTGTGCCTAAACAAACAAGCTAGCTCAGACATAATACTTAGCTTCAACAAGCCACCACATTGAAACAATGCTCCACATTCTGTATGAACCAAAGGCAGAAATTATTTTATTAGAAGACTAACATTCCCAAAAATATTAGCTTTTATTTTATTTAGCACCGCATCTTACTACCCATTCGGGTTATACGCTTAAGTACTAATTACGCTAATGGGTTAGGAATTTGGAAGATTGAATTTAGAGGAAGTGAACCCACATTTGTGTGGAGGGAGAGTGGAAAACCATTTAGAAAACTCCCCCCTTCCCAGTTCACCCGACCAAGATTCGAAATTCGATCTCCCTGTCCTCAGCAGTCTAGCAAAACATGAATCTAGCGCATTAGCCAACTACACCGAGGGTTATATTAGTTTGTATTCCATTTTCTAAAAAGGACAAATTAATGGATTGTACATCCATTTAAATCTTATTTCTATCTATTAAATGTATCTACACCCAGTCCAGATTTTTTTTCCCTACCATATTGGAAGGATGAATGGTAGCTTATTTATATAGTATCAAAACTAAAGGTGCTAGTTATAAAGTGAAATGTGAAAGCTATTTATATACCACCTAAATGTGATGTCCTTAAAAACCTACTTTTCTGATTTTGTATTAGGAGCAGTTTCCTCTTCTTCTCCGCATCCTCAAAGCATGTCTTCCACCTATTGTTGACTTGTTCCCTGTCAGCCATAGAGCTGGCATGGGTATGGCTGACAGGGGTAGCTCTAGGCCGTGGGATGTGTGACGAGTTGGGGGTGTCACCACTGAATGATGCTGCAAGTGCTCGTGTGCGCCCACAGTTGTTGTTTATGCTCGACATTGTAGCTCAACATCAGCTTAATAGTATTAGCAACAACTCTTCAAGACAAGGTTTTGTTTTGTCACTTACTGAAAGTTGTAGCATTTGATCAGCAATATACCTTGAGCATTATGGATCTCCTAGTAATCTGAAATCAAGAAAAAGGTTTCGACTTAAATTACAGCCTACCCTTTTTTTAAATCTGAATCACACCATGCATAGCTAACTACAACAGAAATATTTGTTTACAAAATATTGTTAGTAATAACTTAAAATAAATATCATTTTAACCTGAAAACAAATTGGTTTAGCTTATCTCTGACAATAATCACAATTTTGATTTGTTACATACTTTTAAGTTGAATATGTCGAATAAATTGAATTCCCACGTCCTGAGTTAGGGTCAAACACATTGGTATTGAGCTAACTTCACAATTACCACAAGATGTTTGTATGGTAAAAATATCAAGGGTTTGTCTTTAGATTATAATCAACTAATTTTCATTAATCATAAACTAGATACACAAAAGAAATATTGTTTTTAGCTTCTTACAGCACACTTAATTTTGGGGTAAGTGATGATGAAATGTTAAAACTAAGTTAACCTTCTGTTAATGATGCTGTTACAGTTTTGAAAATTAAAGGAAGGCCTAGTTAGGTCAGATCCCCTCCAAGTATTCCTCAATTAGTTCCTGCTGCGTGGTATAATGTCATCAAACATTTTTAAAAACTGTTTATTTTCTTAGATACAGGAATTTTAACTGGCGCCATGTAGGAATGTTGTGAATACGCAACGGCGCCAGTGTAATGTCATATGTCCGGCTCATTGCCGCCATGTTTTTATTTCATAATTCGTGCAAGTTCTATCATATGTGTGAAAGTTCTATCACATGTGTGAAAGTTATATCACGTTGCTTTAGTTTTCTGTACTTGTTATTCACGTGGGGTTGCTATTAAACATAAAAATAAGAATTGAAGAAAGGAACACAAGGAAGAAAAGTCTTTTTTAAACAAAAAATTAAGAAATTTTTTTAAAATAATCTTGTTTGTAATTTTTTATAATGTTCAAAATATGTTCTAAATGAAACTTATTTTATGGTTGTTAGGTATCTTGTAAATTAGGTTACAAAATTTTGTATTTATCTATGACCATGTACTAACTTTTTTTCTTCTAATAATAAGCTATAATGTTTATGAAACGGTTTAACTTTGCTTCGCAATTATAGTAGGGTATGTGTTTTTGATTATTATTTAGAACATTAAAGAATGTTGCAAAAATGCAACAGTGCCAGTGCTAATGTTTTTTATTTCAGTCCCTGAAGTTAAATAAGAAATTTTTCAAAAACTAGGCCTAAGCCTAATGTTTGAAACCTAATTAAGATTAACAAATTATCATGAAATTTAGTTTTCACATAAACTTATTCATCACTAACTGAATTTTATATTCACCTATTTAAATAACTTAATCTATATTTACTTAACATTACTTCATTATCATTAGTTACCGGTAGAGTCCGTCACTATATTATTTTACTCTTACCCAACTTGTCTGTTTGAATCCCGGCAGAATGAAATGCAGGTGATATTACAGTCCAGCCATCCATCCTTTTTCCAGGTAAATGCTGGCACATTTCTTTCTGATCAACTTTATTATTCCTGTCACATTAGAGTTAGATGTTAATATCATGTGTGTTAAGCAAATATATTATTATTTTATTTGCTTAGCACCGCATCTTACTACAGGTTGGTGTAATTCACTTGTGTTTTAGCTACACTAATTTGTTAAGGATAGGGAAGGTTGAATTTAAATTATGGGCAGTGAACCCGCATTTACGTGTAGAGAGAGTGAAAAAGATATTAGGGAAAACCACCTTCTATTCACCCGACTGGGATTAAAACCCCAATCTCCCTGTAATTGGCAGTCTAATCTACTGAAAAAGTGACGCCTTAACCATGCGACCACCGAAGCGGGCGTGTTAAGCATGGTATCTAAAAAGAGTCTTAATTAAGCTAGCTTATTTTTATCTAGTCTAATCAAACAAAAGCAAATAATTAAATCAACTATTAAGTTAGAGACTGGTTGTATCTATATAACTAGCAATATTATACAATATTTTTAATCTGAATCACACCATGCAAAGTTAGCTACAACAAAAATATTTGTTTACAAAAAATTTTAATAATAGCTTAAAATAAATATCATTCTAACCTGAAAACAAATTGGTTTAGTTTATCTCTGACAATTTAAACAACAATTTAAACATTTTAAATAATACCTACATACTCATATTTTTTGTGCACTACTACTAGTCTGAGCTGTTTGTATATTTACCCTAGGTAATAAGGTAGGGATGAGAAAGGTAGAATTTATAGGAAATGTACTCCAATTTACATCAAGGGCGAATGAAAAATCCACAGGGAAAACTATCCTCTGTACACTCAATTTAAATTCAGTGATGAGGTATCCTAGTGTCTAATATCATCACTGCTAACAGTTCAAAATAAAAGGCTATAATAATATTTTATAACATCAGACCTGACAAGACATACAATGGGAATGTACTTTTAGACTTGCTCTTGTCAATTTCAAAATGAAATGTGTGTTCACAAACAAGAGTGGATATAACCCCAAGCCCCTGATATCTATGACCTGCCTCTTTGAAACATGCCAGAACAGAGATGTCTGAGATATCTCCTTTGCTGCTGAAAGTCCCTTTCTCCCCAGGGTAGAGGGTGGTTCTAAAATTATCCCCTGCCACTCCCACCCAAATAGCTATTAAGGAAGCCGCCTGCTTGAAGGGGAATATCCTCAAACTGTGATATTTCTGATGGAAACATCCATTCTAAGGCCTTAAAAATAACCAATTAGTTTAAAAAGTTTCTGTTGAGATGTTGCTAAGGAATTACTTTTTACATGAAGTATGGTGTCCAGCCAAATTTTAATTTTTAAATTCCCTGATATTTCCAGGTTTTCCAGAGCCAATATACTTTTTTCCAGACCACTTTATATCAATATTAAGTGCACCCAGACCACTATATATCAAATTAAGTATACCCAGACCACTGTATATCAATATTAAGTACACACAGACCAATATATATCAATATTAAGTACACCCAAACCACTATATATCAATATTAAGTTCACCCAGACCATTATATATTAATATTAAATACACCCAGACCATTATATATCAATATTAAGTACAACCATATCACTGTGTATCAATATTAAGTACACCCAGATCACTATATATCAATATTAAGTTTATCCAGACCACTGTATATCAATATTAAGTACACCCAGACCACTGTATATCAATATTAAGTACACCCAGACCATTTATATCAATATTGAGTACACCCAGATCATTGTATATCAATATTGAGTACACCCAGATCATTGTATATCAATATTAAGTACACCCAAACCACTGTATATCAATATTAAGTACACCAAGACCACTGTATATCAATATTAAGTTCACCCAGACCACTGTATATCATATTAAGTATACCCAGACCAATATATATTAATATTAAGTTCACCCTGACCTCTTTATATCAATATTAAGTTCACCCAGACCTCTTTATAACAATATTAAGTTCACCCAGACCTCTTTATAACAATATTAAGTTCACCCTGACCTTTTTATATCAATATTAAGTTCACCCAGACCTCTTTATATCAATATTAAGTTCACCCAGACCTCTTTATATCAATATTAAGTACATCCAAACCACTATCTATCAATATTAAGTACACCCAGACCACTGTATATCAATATTAAGTACACCCAGACCACTATATATCAATATTAAGCATACCCAGACCACTATATATCAATATTAAGTGTACCCAGACCACTATCTATAATAATAAAAGGAAGTGTTTGTCTGTGTGTGTGATGCCCAGCCAAATCTACAGCACACAGAAATCTGAAATTTTTAACATAGGTGGATGGGAGGGGGTATGAATGCACCTCAAAGCCGGATTTTTAATATTTTAATTAGCTTTTTAATTAGGCTATTTTTAACAAATTTTTTAAGAAAATATTGTTAATCTGGTTTAGAATTACATTTCAGAGATAGCTGCGATAAAAATATGCTGCATCCTCCTTGGAAAAAAAAAAGTGTACGAAATCGACCATAATTCTAAACCATTTTTGTGTGTGTATGTGTGGGGGTGGGGGGGTTATATAATTATTATAACAAAGTGGGTCACGGGCAACACCGTGCGGGCTTGCTAGTATATCAATATTAAGTAAATCTAAACCACTATAAATCAATATTAAATATATATAAACCACTATACATCAATATATTGATTACCAAGAATGTTTTATTAAGATCACAGCTCCATATAATAGTTTTTTTCTAGATAGGCCTACATACATATTCTGAAATTGTTTCAGTCAATCAAGGGGTTAAATAAATGATTTATGTCTAAGGCAGTAGTTCCCAAACTTTCTTGACTCACGAACCCCTTTCACAAACCCCCTGGTAAATATCCATAGCAATGCACATAATTTTATACCTAATTTTTATGAAATTTTGTTATTAATCAAAATGTTTAATACCTTTAAATTAATCTACAATAGCTCTGTAATTACTTTGGGATACCTTACCAAATATAATGAAATAATATTGAAACTACTTGAACAAAAGTTCAAATAATTATACATTTGTTTTAAAAATTAAAACTGAAATTAAATAAGCAAAATACTGCAGTCAAATTTTCTTATCTTTACTGTCACAATATTATCACATTTCACATGTTTTTAAAGTGGTACTGGAAATTGCTGCTTTGACATTACTGAAATACCCTCGCAGAATTTCATGCCGATTTAAGTTTAATTTTTTTTAACAAGTTTTAACAGCTAATCACCTCTTCACATGACTTAATGAGAAGGATGCACTTGCTTTGGATGGCACAGAGCTTAAAAGTCAGGAACCAACGAATGATAAATAAAGTCTCAAGTCACTTTCAGCATTGAGGCTATTCTATTTATTTTTTAAATAAGCATACACGAAGAAAAAGATTTCTCGCTCAAATTCGTAGAATAAAATGGTAACAAAGCTGTAATAGCTTTATTCTCTAACAATGAGAACTCCTCCTTTAAACTTAACCAGAAACCAATTAATGACAAAGATTTACAGCTTCTCTTCAATTAAAAATCAGTGGAAATTTCAAGGAGCTGCTTTTTTTCACTCACGCTTAATGTGGAGGATTCCAAAACTGCTGTCTCTTCCAGGGGATTGCGAATCTAATGGTTATTATGGCTGGGAAATATTCTCTGAAGGTTTTTCCAAGTCCCTTCAAGTGTTCTATAACCACCTTCTTTACATTTTCATCCAAAGAAAGCTGATTTTTTACCATGAAGTCATAAAGGGTATCAAAGCACTCCATTAGATTGCTAATTAAACACGTTTCCCAAAAGTTATTTTTTTATGAATGACTCGATACGTTCTTGCATAGTAAAAACGTTAATATTTGACCCCTGAAGAGAGAGGTTTAAACTGTTAATATTTGAGAAAATGTCTTCCAAATAGGTCAAAGCCTTGAGCCACATTTGATCTTGCATGCACTTTGCTTTGTGAAATGGATGGTTTGAAAGAAAAATGAAAACTTAGTGTTTAAGTTCAAACAATCTTGTAAGAGTTCTACCTCGAGATAACCACCTGACTTCAGTGTGAAACGATAAACAGTTGTAAATGCTTCCCCTTTCCTCACAAAGTGCTATAAAAAGCAGCCATTACAGAAATATTTTGGCGAACCCCTCGGAAGATTTTGCGAACCCCCAGGGGGTTCGCAAACCACAGTTGGGGAACCGCTGGTGTAAGGCAATGGGCTATTGGGTAGTTCAAAGTGTATATTAAATGAAAGAAAAATATTATTTTGACTTTAGTAAATCAGAAGTTATGTATATTTTTTAGACAAAATGTGGAAATTTTGGAAATTTGATGAAATTCTCTGACTTTTCCCTGATCAAGCAAATTCCCTGACAATTCCCTGTTTTGCAGGTCACTGAACACCCTGATGAAGAAGATTAGATCTAAGACCAAAGCCAGGGTGGGATTTTCAGGTTCAAATCCCTTTCCCCTAACCTATAAAAGCCGAAAAAAAATGTTTAATTTATGGTTAAAACAAAATAATAAAATATGAGTAAGGCCTATATAGCTTTTTGTCACCATTTTAATGTTTAAGTAAATTTTTCAAAACAGTTTGTAATTGTATAGGACTAATTGTGTCAGGTAACATAGTTGTGTAGACAAAGACAACATCTTGATAAATGAAATATGAAGTATTAATAAATGTGGGGAAAATTGTGAAAAAAATTAGTCTTTGAGATTAGGAAACAACCAAACCTTTCAACGTGAAAGTATTAGAAACACAAATATTGACTATCTTCTGCATTAATTTATGTTCTTTGCATTATAATGTAAACTCATGATACTTTAAGGTGTATGACATATTTTTATATTGACATTAATGTGTTTATTTGATATTAATGTGTTTGTTTATTTGAGGTATTTAACGTGCACTTTCTGAACTGACTGATTTTACCAGCAAACGAGAATTTCTACCATACCTTGTAGGGTTCTTTTACATGCCACAATTAACATCGGCTTTACTTTTCCTCTCAAGGAAAGTCTGCTAATGATTTTTATTGCTCAAGAAAAATTTGTCAACCCCATTTGGATTTGAACCAACGAAAATCGAGTCCTAAGAGCAGCACTTTTTCCAAAGACCCCTGAGGTTGATAAAGTGCTTATTTGATCAATATTATTCAAAATTTTAATTATTCTATCAATAATATTATATTTGAAATTTGAACTTATTTACACATTGAAGCTTTAGGTTAAGTTTGCCAAGTAAGAATAATCAGAATAAACATTAATTAATGCTGCTAAAATTATTTATTTCCCGCCAATATGTCAACTTGGCCTACACCATTTTAATATGTTTTTTGAGATGTTTACTCCCACTTTCCAGCTGTGATCGTTTAGCCCAACTTTGTGTTATTTCATTAGAATTCTCAAGATTTTTTTAAATAAGATAAAATAAAAATAATTAGCCTAGTTATTCATTTGCATGAGTTGTGTTTGCTATATAAAAAAAGACTAAATATGGTAATTTAGTTACGGTTTTTACATCTTTATAAAATGTTAAATTTAGTTTGGGAGACAATATAGCCAGCGGATGTCCCATTTAGATTTTATGTTAATCTGTTGTAAGTTACAGTCTACTTTGTCAAAAAACCGAATAACTTGTTTATTTTTATAGTATGAATCAATTTGCTGTATTATTTTGTTCGTAAAAATAACTGTGAAAAATTGTTATTTTGCTTAGAAAAAAGATAATCATAAATGAGTTTGGTGATGAGTAGGCCCTATCATCACCAAAATATTCCTGTGGAATGTCAAAAGGGTTCCTAATTTGGTAGGTCTAATTATTTAAAGATATCAACATATAACACAAATGGTAAAAATAGCTTTTTGTGAAATGCTTGGGAATAGTATGCAAAAAGAATGTGGTACTTTAATTTTTCTCTGTAATATATAATATATAGGTCTATATAATATGGTGTTGTAAAAGAATGTGTGAACAAGAGAAACATTATGTGTTTTAAGAATAAAAGAGTATGTTTGACTTCGTGTATGGATATTGTTGAAGTGAAGGGAGTATGCAAGGGTAGGGAAGTTTGGATAAAGTTATTGAAGATAGCTTAGGTTCGAAGTTGTTGTTTTTTGAGCTATTTACCCAGTTTTATGCCTACCACATAAGAGTATGTATGTATGTATACCCCATCCAAAGTAGGAAGGAAGGCTTGAAGGATATTTTTCCTTACCAAAATCCTAATATATAGTAGTAGAATTATGCCAAGGAAAAAAGGCCTTTTAGAAGTTACCATTCCTACCATAAACAGGTTATATTTGGGTCATTCCATGATTAATTTACAAATGGGCTTTGCAATACCATTTTTGATTTTGATCAACTTTGGTAGGTGATATGAACTAATCTTCTTGATTCCAAAACAATTGTTGTTATATTAAAAAAAAATTAGTCCCTTAAGCTATTGTTTATAGTACGAAAAGATAAAAAAATGCCATTTTTGTTATTTTCTAAAATTTGCAAAAGGTTTATTTGAATTAGCAGGGATGTCAGCTAGGGTTCTTTGAACGCTTAAAGAATTTTTTTTTTGTTTAATCAAAATTAAATTTAAGTTAAGGTTAAGTAGAGTTTTTGGGGCTTACATTTTCATTTTCAAACCAATTTTTTTTCCTGGGATTATGTACTTAAAAAATAAAATGAAGAATTTAAAGTATCAGGCCAATATTTTTTCCTGTTAGTACACTTATGTGTGAGTAGAATGTACTTTAAAAAAAGTGAATTTTGTTACTTCAAGGGGTTGAGGTACCACAAGCCTTTGAAGTAACAATATAGCAACATTCAATCACTTTTGAAAATGAGACTAATCAGACAGTACATATAATTTCTAATAATATCTAGATTAAAAAGTACAAAGAGTTTATTAAATACTATGTTGAAAAATTACATTACATAGGCAACAAAAAAATGTATAAATAATATTATTTGATACAAAAAAAAACCTACATTTTAAGGCCCATTATTTTTAGGTTGGTAGGGGTGTTCCAAAATATGAGATAAAGGAAATATTAAAGTATTAAAATTAAACCTGCAAGCTTGTCTGGACAAGCAGTTTCCACAGTGAGTGTGGCTATTGGTTCAAGACATGTTTCAACAGGCATGGCTTCACTGGCTCAGTTCTTCTGTTCAGACTGAGCTGACTTAGACCAAATAGGATGTGTGTTGTGCTGCAGTCTCTTCAGTAGTGTGATTTTGAATTCTTTTTAGTTTAAGTATTGTACAAGAAAAAGTTGTGAAAAACTTTTTATAGTTTTAAGGGTCAAATTTTGGATTCCATGCTGGTGAAATTATCATATTAAGATGGAGTGTTCTTGTTCTATTGGTATTTTCAGAGGAGGGTTATACATTATAAATTGCCTTGCTCTATATCTTCAATATTACATAATATGTTTGAGTTCAATGAAGAAGAAAAAACATTATTTGCAATGAGAACTGGCTGCAATGATATAAAAACTTTCTATACTTTTCATAAAGCTGAATTTTTAGAAATACACTTTCAACATGCAAACCTGACTACGGTCACAGATATTGGTGAAGATGAATATTTAGAAATTTATGAACCTAAAACTGTCCTTGTTGAGTCAGTTAATGATGCTTGTTCAGCACTTGGCATTTCTCCTGTCAAGGTACAAAAGATATCAGCTGAAGCTTGACAAATACTTTTGAGTTGAACATTTCAACTGATGAGCATTTTTCAAAGACAACAAATGTTGATTTGGTTAGTGAGTATGAGCAATCAATTGACAATCTTAAAGACAAAATAAAAATTGCTTCTTCTATTCAAGAAAAAGTTAACATTTTGGGTTGAGTTCCTAGCAGATTGAGTATTGTTAAGAGTTCAGAGCGAGTTTATTATCAGTCAATATCTAATACGCCAGTCAAGAAATTTGGTAGAAAAATATATGAATATATTTGATTTTGCCGCCAATTGAAAAGAATTTGGCTAGAAATAAACTTGATGATGCTTCAATGAAAACTATACAAGATTTCTATGAAAGATGAAAAGATAGAATGATCTCAAGAAAAAAGGATTGTATGTCTGTTAGAGGACCTGACAGACAGAAGGTTAAGATTCAGAAACAATTAATTTTTATGTAATCTTAAGGAGCTTTGTACATGTTTAAAAAAAAGTACCCACATATGAAAATAGGATTTTCAAAGTTTGCAGAATTAAGACCCAAATTCTGTATGTTAAACGGTATATCAGGCACTCATTCTGTCTGTGTATGCATCATACTCCAGAATGTAAAACTGATGCTTGCAGTCATGAAAGTAGGAATTGACTACAGCCATCTCCTTACCTGTATGGTCTGTAATATTGCTGTGTGATGTATACTCAAAGTGTAGTGAATGTCCAAGAAGTTATGGGTTGCGCACAGTACTGGAAGAAGGGTGGGAAGATTTTTAAAAGGGTGAAACAGTGCAAATCAAACAGTGGGTTTTGACAGACCGTTGTGAGCTGTCTAATTGTGTTCTTACATTTGAAGGGTACTTGAATAGGTTAGTGGATGTTTCAGCAACTTAAGGTCAATCATTTTATTGCAAAGAAACGAGTAGAAAATTGTTTAACATAAGGAAGAAGATTTTGCAAGAGGAAGAACGCATAATAATGGGGGACTTTTCTGAAGATTTTTCTTTCATAGTAGTATGTAATGACATTGATTTTTCCGTCCTTATTAATATTTAAAATAAAATTTTAAAGTAAATATTTAATTTTTCTTTTCTTCAGTTATATTAAATTAAATTAATCTTTTCTTAACAACAGACATGTTTCTATCTTTCTTTCTTTTAGCTGCACGTATTCGAAGCATGATTTAGTTCCAGGTTGTATAATGCAGTATTTAAGAGCAGGTGCATATTTTTAGTTTTCGCACTCAGATAAAATAAGCTCATTGGTAGATGGAAAGAAATCAAGTAGTGACTTGGGTTTGAGAGTACAAAACTATGGGTAATAAAGAACCAAGCCTTGAAAGACAGCATAGTTTTGAACTCGTTTTTCCCCGTTGAATCGTCATGTGGAACAGCCGTGTTTTGTACTATCGTGATAAAATGTATATTATCAGCATGTTCGAGTGTTAAATGGTGTAACAAACAATGTGTATTTATTTAAATAAATTGTAACAACTGAACAAGTATTTTTCTTAAAGTAACATCCTATCAATGCAGTTCAGTATGACATAGCTAAAAGACGACCAACGAGAGCTTTCCAGATGACACTCTTCCGACACCCTTAAGTAAGATAAGAAACGAGGAGGGTGAACGGTTCGTAACAAAAGGAGCCCAACCCGTGGTTTATTACAAGTACAAAACGAGTTACAATCGGAGACGCGGCAGTAGGCCTAAAGTCATTTGGCCTAAAAGTCATTTGGCCTAAAATTCAGTTGGCCTGAAAGTCATTTAGCCTAAAAGTCAGTTAGCCTAAAAGTCATTTGGCCTAAAAGTCATTTGGCCTAAAGTCATTTGGCCTAAAAGTCAGTTGGCCTAAAAGTCATTTAGCCTAAAAGTCAGTTGGCCTAAAGTCAGTTGGCCTAAAGTCATTTGGCCTAAAGTGAATTCTGAATAGAAAAAATTCGATGTTGTTAATTTCGTTAGGAGTCACAAAAGTCATTTGGCCTAAAAGTCACTTAGCCTAAAAGTCATTTGGCCTAAAAGTCAGTTGGCCTAAAGTCATTTGGCCTAAAATTATTTAGCCTAAAATAAAATGTTATAACCTTCGGGTATCTTCGTAAAATAAGAACTGTTGGTTTTTTCATCTGATTATAGATAGCACAAGTGATGGTAGATGGTGTTAAGATATTTCTAAAAACATAGACTTTATTTAAACACAGACTTAATCTACTTACTTACTCTATGGCATTAAAAACTCGAAAGTTCATTGCCGCACTCACGAAAGTACGCCACCTATCCCTATCTTGAGCTACTTCTATCCAATCTATCTCATTACACCCTATGTTTCTTAGGTCTATCAAAATGTCATCCTACCATCTGTGTCTAGGTCTTCCCAGAGGTATTTTCCCATTGGTTTTGCCATTCAATACCTTGAACGCGGTCCTAG
>CABFWO010001012.1:46376-70751 GCA_902155825.1 Timema genevievae
AAAGTCAGTTGGCCTAAAAGTCATTTGGCCTAAAAGTCAGTTGGCCTAAAAGTCATTTGGCCTAAAAGTCAGTTGGCCTAAAGTCATTTGGCCTAAAATGTATTTCGAATAAAAAAATTGATGTAGTTAAGTTCAACAAAAGTCATTTGGCCTAAAAGTCATTTGGCCTAAAAGCCAGTTGGCCTAAAAGTAATTTGGCCTAAAAGTAATTTGGCCTAAAGTCAGTTGGCCTAAAAGTCAGTTGGCCTAAAAGTCATTTGGCCTAAAAGTCATTTGGCCTAAAAGTCATTTGGCCTAAAGTCATTTGGCCTAAAGTCATTTGGCCTAAACTTTAGGCCAAATGACTTTAGGCCAAATGACTTTTAGGCCAACTGACGGGTACTCTTACAATCCTGCCATTGGTCGAGTAACCAGGCAAGGTATACCCCTTTGTGTTGTTCTTCAAAGAAGATGTAGAGTTAAGAAAGCGTTGCTTTTGTGTAGTCAGTGATTAATTGGAACGTAACACCACAGCTTTCTTCACCTTTCAAAAATTACCCATAGGCAGTTTAAATCATCCCTTTTTCAAGTGAAAAAAGTGATCTACCTTTCTGATGGGTCAACTGCCCGCCCAATACAAAAAAATATATAAATCTGTGTCACCATGAACAAGATTTTTGATTTCAAGCCGAGTGACATTTTTTTACCAAGTGCCAAGTTTTTCTTTTGTTCAAGTCAACAAATTGAAGAGGTTGGACTACAACTGCAGACAAGGTACCAATTTGCCATTCCTGTACCACAGACAAGAACATTGCGCAGTTTTACTAGTGTTAGCCAAGGCATTCTTCACGTCCGCATTACATCTCTGTCAGAAGAATTCAGAGTAGTTGTAGTCAACGAGGAAGTTCAGGTTCAACACTAGACTAAACTATGGCCAAAGCTGAGGGATTACATCTGCTGTGTGTATGATGAGGATTGGGGGTTAGGTGAAGTTCATCAAGTGAAAGTTAATGATACTGAAGAAGAATATCAGAAGCAATTTTTCCATCCTCAAGGTCCTGGCCCAGCTTTCAAGAAATCAGATAGCGACTACAAAACATGGGTCCTACTGGAAGAGGTCATATCATCACACATCACATGAATGAGCACTTGTCAACTCTTCTGAATGAAAAGAAGATGGTAAAACAATACACTTATAGCATTAAAGGTGTCTTCTTAAAATGTAGGCTAAGCATTTATATTTTTTTTTATTAATTTACGTTTTTATAAATTAATAGCCAGGTTAAATTTTAATTTTACCAAACAGGATGATTTTCAGCAAAAATATGTATGCTTGTACTCATTTTCAATAGTGAATGAGTGTTTTATTGCTACTTAAGGTTTGTGGCGCCTCAACCCCCTAAAGTACCTCCACTATATATAAGTGCTTTATATCCAAGCATTTTCAAATATGATCACCATAAGTTATCCATTTTTTGGGTTTTAAAAAAGAAAATTTTTGAAAATTTCAAAATTCAAGAATTTTGTTGTTGTTGTTGTTGAAGGATTATGAGTAACAGCTCAATTTTTTTCTGCACATACTACTCATACATAAGTATCACAGAAAAAATATTGGACCATTGCTTTAAATCTTTCATTTTTTTTAACTCCAAAATTACAGAAAAAAATCAGTTTGTAGATCAAAATACGAGCCCAAAAAACTCTGCTTAGCCTTTACTTAAATCTAATTTCAGCTAAACAAAGACTCATTCCATGTTAAATCAACACATTTTAATAAAATTTTGTGCCCTACCATTTAAGATTTGAATACAATTTGGTAGGTGATCTGCACCAATCGTTCATACTCTAAAACATGTTTGTTATACATAAAAATACTCCCTTAGATAAGCTTTAGCTATTATTTACAACACGGACAGGCAAAAAAAATGCAATTTTGGTGTTATTTTCTAAAATCTGTATAAAGTTTATTTAAATTAGCAGGGATGTCAGCTAGGACTCATTTGAAAGTTTTAAGAATGAATTTTTTTTATGTCATTTTATGGAAAATTAATTTTTTTGATCATCTATAGACCTACATACAAAAACAAAAGCAAATTTTCAATGATAATTTTGTTGTTGTAAAATTATTATAATTTAATTAAAGAAAAAACTCACCTTAAACACAAAACAATAATATTTAGAATGTAAATATTTAAAATGTCAGAGCATGGCCCCTAAAGTATTTTAAGACATATTTTAACTATTCCAACGGGATGAAATCCAAGGACCTTAGCCTTCCTCTTAGATCTAAGCCATTTTTTTTCTTAATCCTAAAAATCCTTAAGTTTGTACTACCATTTAATTATAATAATACCTGCCTTGGTAGCGTAGTTAGCTAACTCGTTAGTTTTGTGTTGAGCTAGACTGCCAAGGATGGGGAGATCGAGGTTCGAATCTCACTAGGGTGAACTGGGCATGGTTTTTCCTAAATGGTTTTCCACTCCCTCTCCACGCAAATGTGGGTTCACTTACTCTATACTCAACCTTCCCAATTCCTAACTCATTAGCGTAATCAGTACTTAGGCGTATAGCCCAAACGGCTAAATAAATAAAAAAGAATAATACTGTTTTTTATTACCTTAAGTAAAATACAGTGTAGAAAATGGTAAACTGTCTAAGCATCAATCCTTTCTGAAATATCTTGCACTAAAAAAAACAACCTTTTAATTTTTAAACTATGCTAGGCCTACCTACAATTATTTTTTCTATGATTAGAAATATGTGTGTGTGTGTGTGTGTGTCTAACAAATATCTTAATCATTAAAATATGATACATACAAAAATTAAAGAATCTCGCCCTCCTTGTGTACTGTTGCTATATGTTATGATATATGTTTTACTTAAGTCTCATTGCCTTCAATCACAATTATTATAATAAATTTATGTTTTCTCAATAAACATTTTAGAATCTATTATTATTTCCCTGAACATACCTACATGTATTGTTTATTAATTTAGGCCTAATATTAATTAATTTTCCTCAATTTTCATTTTTATCTCAAAGTAACTTTCTTATTATTTATTTGCTATAGTTATTATATTTTTTATACTTATTTTAATTACTTATCTTTATTTATTATTTTTCTCTTACATTTATTGATGAAATGTATTCATCACTATTATAACACTTATTTAAATTATAATTATAAATTATGTTTTATCAGTAAACATTTTAGAATAGATATTATTATTTCTCTGAACATACCCACATGTCTTGTTTTTTATTATTATAATACTAATTAATTTTCCTAAATTTTCATCTTTATTTCTAAGGAACTTCTCATTTTTTTTCTCATGTTTATTGATAAAATATATTTAGTGATGTTATCACAAAAATTTCAAAATTATTTAATCTGTCACATTGTACTGCTGTCTATTATGTTTGGTATATTTTGCTATTTTTTTGTTTTACTTTTATTTAATGAGCTAATGTTTGTAATATCTTTTAAAATTTAAACCTATGTAAAATTTCATTATTTTAAATCCATAATCCTATAAGCGCGCTCATGCTCTTTGGCTCATGTAACAATTATCAAAAAACTAAAACAATAATAAATAAAAAATAATATTTTGTTTTATTTAACCTTAAAATTATAGTGATATTTAAAAAGGGCACTCACCATTAGCTAAATTCAAAAACAATCCAATCTTATTCACACTCTGATATTTTATTAAGTGATCAACCCCTCATTTATACCTTTATCCAGGCAATATAACAATAGTATTTTACTAGCTGTCTTTTCTATCAATGAGTCACCTGGCTTTCCAGTCCACTCCCACAATTAATGTAGGCCAGCCAATGAAATAAATTTGCATTAACCTATCTTGTAGTTCTAAAGTATGCCGCAATAAGCGCTAAGCCAAAATGTTCATAAATAGAAATATAGTATTTAAGATGTAGAATATTAATAGTTAATTTATAGATTATACATGCAGAAATTTTACTAGAAGCTTGTAAGGAAGGTTTAGAAGTGAACGATGAGCTTGAGCTCGTTCATAGGATTTGACAGGGTTAATGAGTTTAAATATTTAGAAATAAATTTAACTAGTATTGAAAATATTATATTGGAAATCAGAAAAAAAAATACAGTTGGGAAATGCATGTTATAGCCGGTCAGTAAGTTGTTGTTATCTCACCTGCTGTCCAGGAACGTAAAACTCAGAATATACAAAGCATTAGTCATATTTTTACCGGTTGCTTTCTATGGGTATGAAACATGGGCTCTTACCGTACACGACGAAAACAAACTTAGGATGTTCGAAAACAAGATGCTTAAGAGATATTTAGTCCTAAAAAGGACGAGGCTAATGGGGAGTGGATAAGGTTACATAATATTGAGATACATGACCTTTACTCATCACAAGAAGTTGTTAGGACACTCAGTCTCATGGATTACGGAGGGCAGGACATGCAGCGTGAATGGAAGATTCTTGAACCTTGCTCAGTGTATTGACTGACAAACCCAATGCGAAGAACCCATTGGAAATACATAGACGCAGATGTGAGGATATCATTAGAATGTATCAGAAAGAGATAGATAGAGTGTATTGAGGTGGACTGGACAGAGCTGGCTCAATATAGAGACAGTAAGCGTACTTTTGTAAGTGCGGCAATAAACTTTAGATTTACTAAAACCATAGAGTAAGTAAATAACTAACTAAAAGTAAGTACATAAATTACTAGTAGAAGTACCCGACTTACGCCCTGGGTAACCGCACAATATATTGCGTGGCTACCCCGAATAATGATTTGCTTTTCTTCAAACAAACAGAAAAAAATCTCTTCACTTTATTACCTCTGACCTGGTTTTTAATGAACTTTAAAAAAATTGATCAAAATTGCTATATTCCCGCTTCAAGGTACACGCGTTCTTATCTCAATCATAGGCATTAGCAACCTTCCTGGGCGCACTCTTAAGATTATCAAGCGCTTGTCTACACTTATCGACATGGAAAATACTACCAGAATCCTCTAATAACGGGTCAATGTCCTTGATGGTGATAAGGGGATAATTCAGCTCCCATCCCAAAAAATAGAGGCAGGCTTCATGGAATGCAGAATTAAAAGCAAGCTTAAGGAAATCTCGCTATTGATCCCATCTATTCTACGCATGACTTCCGGAAACTTCGAAATCACACAACAATTATTACAAAACTTGTCATTTTTTTTCCCTAAGTAAACTTCCACACTTACCCTAACCATTACTTGACAAAATATAATGACTTAATATGTTCAGGGTCATGGTTACGAAACTTATTCGCTTAATCCAAGTGACCAAAACATTTAAATTTATCCTTTACATAAAAAAATAAAGGGACTTAAAGAGTACAGATACATTGTTTCAAAACTTAGTCACTTAATCCAAGTGTCTAAAACATTTGACATTACAATTTTAAGAGGACAAAAAATAATTCTGAATAAGAATAACAAAGCCAAATGTACACACAAAGCTATAATTTTGAAAATATTACCATTGCCATCGTGTCTACATGGTTACCACCTCATAAGCGAACTGTCTTAATCGCAATGTAGGTGGAAAATTGTTCTTGATTGGGTTGGACCTCAATTCATTATACAAAACGTGGCTGGAACTAGACATACCAGTATTCAGGAATAATAAGAGGAAGTTGAGGGTGATGCATTAAGCTCGAAGTTAGAATTTGTTCGGAATGAACCAGGGGGATGACTTTCAAGCAGCAGCATTCGTGCAATGGCTACAATGAAGGCTGCGTAGAATGGGCACAGACAGGAATCATTCCATTACATCTGCACACCAAGGTTGGCACATACTCCATAGACAGCTCAGTCACGTGCTACTCGACACCATCTTGGGAAATTAACTAGTTTCATGGACGTCATCCTGTAGAATGGGTCTAACCTAATGATTCTTTTCTTGAAGTTGACCGTGAGTTAAACCCTTCTTTAGAGAGAATAGGCAAAACGTTGTTATTTGGAAAATATAATCATATGAAGTGTCAATGTTCATTCGGTGGGGCTAATACTTTAAGATTGTAAAAACTTATTCGGGTAAAGGTGTATTACTATTTGTTGAGATCGCGTGTTATTGTAGTTTTGCAATCGCAATTGATTACTATACGCTATAGATTAATACATACCTACCTGTCTACCTGCCTGACAGCTTACCTACCTACTTATCTACACAAAAAACGTACATTCACTTTATAATTTTATGAGATCAGTATATATTTTTAACGGTTTGCTTGTTTTTGCAATTTTATCATTTATTTCGTCTGAATCAAGGTTCACTAGCGTGTCTTTTTCGGTTGCTATTAACATAAACGATTACAAATTTTCGTTAGACACTGTGCTCCTCAAGAGGTGTTTTATAAATTTCAACGTGGAAAAGCTTCTTTCGCAAGCAACTTGAGTAAAAGAGAGTGTTAACACGTATTTATAAGCTAGACCAATTATAGTATAAGCGTTAGTAAGTAAATTATATCTACGTAGAATAAGGCGACAAAAGATACTTCAGTTTTTACATGCTGAGCATGACTTGTTTGAGATTTCTATTTCAATATATTTTGTTAACTTGATTTTGTTCCGTTTTGTCTATCTCCTTTTTCAAGCCAAATTGTATATTCATCTAGTACTGGATTTTAAAAATTATATCATTGTAAAGTAAAACTTGAACGTTTACTTCGTAAATTTTCAGCAGAATCAAAATCATCAAATTTAATCAATTTTTCGCTTGACTTAACCAGCACCGATAGCGGAAGGCGTTCATTTTTAAATTCTGAAATGTTTTCTGGATCCAGGAAAGGAAAATCAGCATAGAGTGTTCTACTATCTTGAAAACGAATATTTATGCTTTCATTTACTAAATCAAGAAATACATTTTGAACCGGTGTCCTACAGGTTGTAAGAACATCAAAGATTGTTTCATCACTGGCGGATTCGTCTGCTATAACTTTATTCTTCCTTAGTGTCTTTGCAGGAAGAGCACATTGCACTTCATGATTGTAGTCTTCTAATTCTTACAACTGCGTGTTAACATAATAAAATTGTCAGTAGCTTTCTGGATGGTGTAAACCTCTTTTGCAAACTCTTGATTTCTTGCATTGTTACGGACATCCTGTTATAAGCTTTTAAAATATCCATTTATTTTGTATGAAGATATTTAGATAGTTTAGTTGTTATTTCAAATATTCCAAGCAAAATTTGTGCAGGTATAATGGTCTCATATTTGAGCAGTGATTCTTTCTACGCCTTTTTTGAATTTATGTTACTAAATCAATGAATAGCATTGTATCATTTCTGAGTATTAATTTATGTATGTAAAAGTTGATAACTCGTATGTTCGTAAATAAAAGATTTTTTAATTGTTGGTATAAAAATGTTTTATTGAAATTAACAGAAATTTTCTTATATGCCTGAAAAATGCCATTTATTTTTCAACGTATTTTGTTAGAATTCTTAGTTGTATGCACGATGAAATTAAAAGATATTTTATTAAAAATATAACAGCGATGTGTTCGTAACGCACCAGAAAATCTTGATAATATAGAAGAACACCAAATATTCTATAAGACATAAGAAAAAAATAACAGTGATGAGTCAACAGTCAAAGGAATTGTCAACTAACGTAATCTCGAGTCACAAATGCGCTTCCGAATACTCTGACTTAATGGCTGTCTGGGTGACTGGCTGGATGTAACGTAGCCTGACTATGACGTAGTTTACCGCCAATGTGTACATTAGCGCCAGCGTTGCCAGCTGTACAGTGTACAAACTGGATACTACTTGTACTATAAGCGCTAATGAAGTGACTTGTGTATTAAACACACCTTTTTGTTTTTTCACATATAATTATAGAAACAAAAGTAGTATCCTTCTAGGCTCCGTACCGAATTTTAGACAGCATTCAATGGCATTTTTAATTCGATCAATTAAATTAAATTCGATAAAATTCCGATCTGCATATGCGGCTCACGGGCCCATTTCAGCACGGCCCCTTTGGCATTTGTTCGAGTTGCCAGATGGCCTGTCTGCCCTTGCCGGCATGTGATTTCTTCTGACTTCAATATTTCATCTTTTGTTTTTGATGTCTCTAAAGTGTTATATTCAGGCCAAATGGTGAGAGTTACAGTTCATTTTATATTTGTTTCAAAGACTAGGAGATCACGGTTTAATTTGGATTTTAAGTCCCTTTGTAGAATTTCGGCGCATGCTTCTATACATAAAAAGAAATAAAGATTGCGTTACTACAAAGTCACGCATATTTTGTCATGATAGATATTGTACTGCTGTTGTTTTGCTAATGGTCACCAGGGTAGGCTGTAATACAAATGGCAATAGATGAATTACATAAGTAAATGTGTTTAGGGACTAACTTGTCAGGACGAAGCCCCTTTCTGCAGGATAATAATCATGAACATTATCCGTGTGAACAAACTGACGTCAGTTGATAGTTTTAGGCTACTCTTTCTTTCTAGCAACCTAACAGATTCATCATTTCTTTCGTCCAGAGAATCGTTTAGTATATTTACGAGTACAAAGCTAGCACTAACTCCTCTAAGTTGAATAGCACTTTTGTTG
This sequence comes from Timema genevievae, assembly GCA_902155825.1. Classification (NCBI taxonomy): domain Eukaryota; kingdom Metazoa; phylum Arthropoda; class Insecta; order Phasmatodea; family Timematidae; genus Timema; species Timema genevievae. The sequence continues at coordinate 54,952 of CABFWO010001012.1, forward strand.
AATGTTGTGTGCAGGGAATGATCGATACTGTCGACTCAGTCCGTTGCGTGGCTTGCCACGTATTGTGTTCCTTCGTTGGGGGGGAAGGGGAACCGAGGAAAGCATTAACGCATTAAACCCGAATTTCCTTCCCATCCCCCACCCAAAGCTGCTGAAACCATCTCTAACAACGCCCTAGCGTAACAATCCCGGCATTCATTCATTACAACACTTCCCATTGAAAACAAAATGCCATCGTTTTAGTTTGTGCGGTGATGTTGAAAGGGCTTAAATGCCATGACTGGGGCACTTGAAAATTGGAATCCTTTACGTGATACTAAGTATACAAGTAGATTATTTAGTTTAAAATATTTAAGAAAAGCCTACACATTATAAAATTTTTAAAAAGAGCGAGATACAATGTAACTATTCGAATGGTTTAAATTTAGGATTTTTTTAAAATGTCAGTTTCTTATAAAATACGGAATGACTAGCTTACCTTTAAGGCTGATGTATAAACACACAATTGCATGTATAGGAATCCTTATTAGTACCTATTTATTTTCGATCATCATAAAAAACTATATTTCCTAAATATTCTAAAAAAATATTCAATTTGAGACATTTAGCCATTTGAAAGATGGTTTATATATTTTTAAATATTATATTTACAACAAAGTGATAGTTTGTCTATTGAGAAGCAGGTATTCTACTTTAACATTAAAATTATTGTAATGTTGAATCGAATTTATTATATAAATTGTAGCTTTAGAATATTCAAATTTTACAAATGTTCAATTCACTTCCAAAGTAATAGTTTAATGTAGCACAGGCTATGTAGTCTTGCGCCTATGTTTCTTCTACACCTTAAGAATAAATTAATTTTATAAGCTATGAGGGTGCCTCATAAAATAGTAACCACAATCCAAGGGCTGAAAATAAAAAAAATACTCAAGTAAGAAATTGTTAAATATCCAGTGATGTGAATATTCTAAGTGTATGGCTTACGCTATCTACCCACTTAGTCAAAAAACAGGAAATTGTTGCTTAGCAACGAGTGTTACGATCCATAAAACGATAAATTATACCTTTTGTTTATTCCCAGCTGATATTTAATATTTATTTCCATTTCTTGGACAAACTTTGTGCATAAGATGTTTTTTTTTTCATTCCCTAAGGGTGGTTTTATGGGGAGTGTTTGTTTGTGCTTTTTACTGGCTCTTATTTTCTTCAACTTGTATTTTGTATTTGGATGCAGAATATCTGAAGGTGTGGATACATTATAATCATCATATTAGTTTAAAACCTTAGTATTATTTTTATTTATAGCCATGTTAGCATTTTGAAACTAAACTAAATTGAAAATTAAAATATAATTTAATAATAAGCATATTTATTTTATTTTTGAATAGATGTTTTCTTAATTCTACGCAGAAGTGTATTTAAAATTTTCGTTGTGATTGTTGCCATAGGTGTCCTCTAATCTAAAATAATAATACTACTATATTTTTTTGCATTGTGCTTTTCAATCTCAATCATATGTATTTAGTAACCATTCTTGTTTAGAGTTGACGTTGTCTCTGGCACTTTTGAAACAAGAATAGTTAGACATTTGACTGAAGGCAGAAATGACTTATATTCTACAATAACAGGGATACCCTTTTACAGGCTTGATTAGATATGAATTTATACTCTACTCTATGATAACACGGAATTTCTAATAGTTGGAAAAAATATCTCGTTCTGTCTAAATAATATTATAGTAGTATTGTGGTATTTCATGGCCTATTTTTTCTAAAAATTCATTAAGTTTTTAAAATAAGATGATGGTTTTGTACTCCATGAATTCAACTATATATATACATACATATACATTATTTCATAAAGCTATCAAAATTAATCCGATTAAATGTTTTCTCATATAATATAATACCTCAGAAGCATTAATAATTGTGTTGCTATTAGTCTATTGTATTAAATTATTGAAATCAAGAATAATATTGTGAATATTACTAATGAAGGTTTTAAACAATCTAATATTGAATCACATTCAGCTATACAATTATATATTTTAAAGTTATTTTAGTAGTTTTTTTTAATTAATAATAAACAACCTAATCAGTTTGACCTATATTAATTTAGTTTATTAGTGATCACAAATAGAATATTATTTATATGTTAGATTAACATTTTTAGTATTTTGATTTATTTTGATACAAGAAACAATAATTTATTATTTATTTTAATTTACGAGCAACAAAGTAATTATTTATTTTATATCCCGTCGTTTTTAATTCTTTGGCACCTTTAAAACCTTTCTTTCTACCAACCTCATATAATTTTGTTTTTAATGAAACAATCATTTTTTGTTTCCTTGTTCTTGTTTAGCCTTCAAATACTAGTTATTTGATGAAACGAATCACTAGTTGTAGCTGCGTCTGCGCAGATCATTACGTGCCCACTTCACAGAGGCTGAATCTTGATTTCCATAACGTTATATTGATTTCAAAGTTTCACATCAAAAGCTAGGAGCTATTTATGATTTATAATTACTATTAAAATACTTTTAAAAGTTTATAGATTCCCGTAAATCTTCGCACTTAAGGCATTAATAATGGTTTATTGTTTTTAAATGTACATATTTTTAGTGTTTACTGGTAAAGTTTAAATATAGTTATTCTAATGTAACTAAACAAGGCGTGTAATGCCCAAGTGGTTGGTTCACGGGATGACTAAGTTGAAAACGGTAAATAGTGGCTAAAAATACTTTATGCTCGGACTTATATCTAGGTGTTTATATGATATACATTATATGTATGCCCTAGGACCAAGTGGCTCCTGATGTATAAACATAATTTAGACTACTACTAATATAATAGTAACAATCTGAAAACTCTAGTAAAATGTAAGGAGCCTGAGGATACATTGGACAATTTTTAATTAATAATTATTTAGCAGACTCTGTAAGTGCTTTATTAGTTGAGTTAAGCACCATTTGTTAGCTTGGAAATTATTATATTCATTTGAGCCTGAGAAAATTACCTCACATTTCCTAGAACTACTTTGTGACAAAGAAAGCTCAGAAGTACACATTGTCCAAACTATCCCCACATGTGAGGTGACATTGGATATGGCATGAAGATAGTTTGGACACATGGAAAAAATTATGATGGCAAATTATCCAAACAGTATACAAATTTATCCACTGAGCAAAAACATTTTTTTTTAAGGCTTACACGGTTTTCTTGCAATACAAAACACGCAAAATCTTAGCAAAATTCACGGATATTAAGAACGCCGCTACGTCTCTAGTCCTACACCTTTTATAAGTCAGATAGTTTTCGAAGTGGAAACTCACTTGCCGTATTGGGTCAGGTAACCTTTATACGAGGATCAAACACCTCTTTCGAGGCTCCTCCAACCCATAAGTGCTGAGAACTCCAAGCGTAGCCACGCACGTAAACGCAGGCAGCCAGCAATTTATGGGCTGAAGACTCCATGCCTGCCGTTGATACCGGTCATCACCAGACAGCTTGGCCAGTCGTCCATCAGCGGGATGAGTTGGCTCCTCCTTCCCTGGGCGCACACAAAGGGGAGTTAAGACAGAACCTATAAATCGTTTTACTTGGAGGACTTTGACCTAGGTTATCCTACTGGGATTCAAAACTTGGTAATAGGAATCACCCTAAAGACGGCTTTTACTTACGTAGCGCCGTTTGGGCTCTTAGATGAGGTCAGGTACCTTGCCTCAGTAACCATCATAAAAGGGCTTTCAACCTAGGTTTCCCAGTGAGGACATCAAGGAGGTGGCCTGACCAGCTTTCCCAGAAGGTACTACCTAAAAAACGCTTAGTGTGTAGAGAATAAGAAAGGGGGGGGGGGGCTTCCTCCCATTCATGACCACACATATGACCTCAACAGATATTTAACCACCCATCGGGTAAATCCTTTGGATGTTACCCGGGGAACACCACAAGGAGGCATTCTGCCAGGACCGCTGGATGAGGAACATCCCACAGGAAGAAAGCCTCCGGTTCCGTCAGAGTTAGGACAGTCACCACGAGGGCAATAATTAATCTAAAATCCATGATTTTCTGAAAATTGAAAAATTACACCTGGAATATGATATCTAGATGCGAGTAAATCCGCACTAAAACAAATATGATAGCTTTGGCTATTTGATTTTTAAAATCTATGAGCTTCTAGCCCCGACAAAGCGCTACCCCCTGGCAACTGATGTAGGTTCGTGAACTCGCCAAATGCTTGGTAAACGAAATCCATTCCCCAGCGTTGAAAACATTTGATTTCGTACTTGAACGATGTTTAGATTACTGTCACAACTTTACTACTGTAGTGCAGCAATAATTTTTATGAGGCAATTAGACTACGACCAAATCTGCCTCCTTCACTTCTTCAATATCATCTTCATCATCACTCTCTTTGTAAGACTGCGACGAACAAAAAGGGGAATCTCCTGACTCTCCACACAAGTCGACAATGTCGTCTTATTTGGAAGATTAAAACATTATAAAACTTTTCCTCTTGGTTAAAGGAAAACCTTCTTTACCCTCCAGCGCCGCGTTCTCAGGAGTGTGTCGGTAGCTATCATGCACCGACACTTTTCCGAAAGTGGGTGTAGTCCAGCCTAGGAGATCCCCTAGGAATGGGCCTAACATATTCTGACGAGACAACACCTATAGCTGCAGAGCTTGTTCCAGCAATCTTCCAATCTTCGCTGAGCTTGATCCAGATGTCGATAGACTTTTATCAACTGCTTGGGTACTGTGTCTAGGGATGTCCTTGCTACCATACTTTCTGTTGGCACGCTGTCTTACAGCCCTCTTTCACACTCTAAGCTCATCACCCTCTTCCCCTCGCTGTACTCTCCTTTGCTCCCCCCTTCTGGGGCAAATAGACTCGTGACCAGTAGAAAAGGTTCGACTCTCTCCGTCAACACACCTTCACCCTTGCTACGCCACACTGCTAGAGATGAGACTCTCAAGAAGTGAATAAAAGAGAGCAGCAAGCTGGCTGTATCATCATACGTTGCCCAACCGTCAGTTGGACAACAAATCTCGGGTAATTAAGTGAGTGGTTTTTATACGTATGTTTTCTCTCCTAACCCTCTGCCCAACAGCTCACCGAGGTATCTAACGCTAAGCTTTCCTAATATCCTGACCACCAGCTCTCCATAGTATCCAACGCCGAGCTATCCTACCCACCAGCTCTCCATAATATCCAACGCTGAGCTATCCTAAATACCAGTTTACCGCGATATCCAACGCTGAGGTGTCCTAACTTACTACCCACCACCTCACCATGATATCCAACGCCAAGTTATCCTAGCTCCCAGTTTACCGCAGGTATCCAACGCTGAGGTGTCCTAACTTACTACCCACCACCTCACCATGATATCCAACGTCGAGCTGTACCTGCCCCGTACCCCAAATTCATCGTGTCCTCTTATTCTGAGCTACTCCGAGTCCCCTCCCGGTCTTTCCGGCACGGCCATATATTAATACAGTTTTGTGAGCTTTTGTTGTAAAGAGATACTACTCTTAACGCAATAATTCTCTAATGCCATAGAGTAAGAAATGAGCAAGTCTCTCACAAAGTGTATGTTATATCTCTTTCAACCTCTTAGGGGAAATGTTTGTACAACAATGATCTATCTCTATCATTTTAGATTTAATCAGTGGCGTTTATTCAATGGAAGCAAGGGAAGCAACGCTTCCCTAAAATTAAAAAGGGAGTAAAGAAAATAAGAGAAAACTATTGTTAAAACCAATTATTATAACTAGAAACCTCGCCAACAAGAATACTGCTAATAATGGTTGAGATGGCAGCTCTTCTTTCTTAGCACAAGCTATTCTTTCTCACTCAGAGTGACCGGCCAGGCAGTTGGTCTCACTCTTTATTCTGTCATTCGTTTATTTCCGGCTCTGTCCGGCCCTCATCGGTGAAAGGGAAGCACCGGTTATCTAGGCGAGTAATGGCTCAATTTACTTTCGAGATTGTAATCATACCTAATATACTGTTAAAACCTTATTCTTAGGTTGTTTTTAGCAATATTTATTGTTTCTACTTTCTAGATAATAATTATGAGCACTATATTCTAAAATAATGTATTTATCACCAATTTAAAGTAAGTTTAGTTTAATTTACAAGAATATTGACGCTCGTTTGCTCCTCCGAGGGAAGCGGTTTGTTTATTTGCGTACAGTAGTAGAATTACGAGTGCGTCAACAAGTGCAGCAGTGGAAGAGAAGGCTAATGTGTTAAAAATCATAAGTAATATTTTGAAGCACAGTTTTTCGTCCTGGTCTCTTGACGAAAAAAAGAAGAAAACTGAAACAGGCAGACCCACTCTATCTCTAAGCGCAGCAAGAACAAAAAAAACCAACTTTGACATTTCAATACTCAATTTTATGAAAGTGTTTATTAACAATCAGGGTATTGGGTTGATGGAAAATTATATAATTTACTAACGATAGTGGCTTGTAGAATAAATCTGGATTCAGTAATATTAATAATATTTAGAAAGCTATTAAAAAGAATGACAACGGTCAAACTTATTTGCAGGCCACAACCCAAGACAAAAAACATCTGCAATAGAAAATTTACTATTATTATTATTATTATTATTATTATTTGAATTCGGATTACAATTATTATTTTAATATTTATAATGTAATGAATGAGTAATATTTCTAAGTTCGCCAATTCCATTCATATTTTGTCACCCCTTTCCTTTATTCCCCATTATACTTTAAACTCTACAAAAACAACAACAACAAAAACAAGGAAGGGCCAGTGTGAGCTTCCAATTAAACTATGTCTATCGGACCAACTTTATTGTAGCTTCACTGCTTCCCTTTGACCAGAATCGACCACACGCCACTGGATTTAATAGTCAATATTTACCTATTTTATTGGTCAAAATTTATGAATGAGGAATTCAACAGCAATCCAATAACCATAAGATGTGCAACCCCTAGTAAAATTTTGAAAATTTTAAACCGGAAGTCGACATTTTAATACGAAGTGTTAACCCTTGGGGACTCAATATCAATATTTTGACTCTCTCGCTACCTTACAGGTAGAGCAAGTATTGTGATCGTCAAAAAAAAATTGAACTCGAGATTTTGATGGATGTCGACGTCTCATGTCCCCCTCGAACACTAACAAGTGGTTTTCGCAATGCCATCTGCCTGTCTGTCCATCTGTCAGTCTGTACCTTGAGCTACAGCCTAAACTGTTTTACCAATTGGGCTAAAACTTGGTATCTAGAGTTTTCATAGGTATATCCCGAGGACTTTTTGGAATTGAATATCCAACCCTAAAATTAAATGTAGTTTCCTTAAGGTTGGGTGCTAGTGAGCGCGAATTTAGTGCGCTAATTTTGCAGTTTTTATAGCATAAACATTTTTTGAACAAAATAAATCAAATTTTTCTTCTATAGAAACATATAGTTTAGTTTTCTGCACGTGCTAATCTCAACAGTTTTTTAATATCTGTCATAAGCATGGTGGAATTTGGTGACAAACTTTTTAAATTAAGAGAAAAAGCTGTCATTAAATTCTAGGACCCCCTTGACAAATATTCAAGGGCTGTTGAGATTAGCATGTGCAGAAAACTAAACTATATGTTTCTATAGAAGAAATATTTGATTTATTTTGGCCAAAAATGTTTATGCATGTAAAAACTTCAAAAATTCTTCCCTAAACTCACGCTCACTAGCGGAAAGAGAAAAAATCGATTTTATCAAAATTGTCTTAAACTATTTTGATTAAATTTCATTTCTAAGCTTTGATCAATATTACAAACCAAATGGCTATCCTCAACTTTTCGTCAAAATGACTTTAAGGGTTCCGGTCTGATGCGTACATTCAAATTTTTAATTTTATCTCCGTAAGTCTTTGAGATGTGAATATTACTTATCATTGCATACATGTGGATCTATTTACAATAAAAATCTTTTACTTGAAATATATTTTTATAAAACCAAAAGTTTTCAAGCTATACACAAATATATATTTCTTTTAAATTTGCCAACACTTTAAGGTAAAGTATTACGAACGTTAAAAAAATCTAGCCTGAGATGTTGATGGAAGGTCGACGTTTCATGACTCCCCGAACCCTAAAAAGTGATTTTTGCAAAGCCGTCTGTCTGTGTGTTTGTCCAACCCTAAAATTAACACCAGTATACGAAAGGTTGGAAAGAGAAAAAATCCATTTTTTCAAAATTGGCTATAACAATTCTAGCTCATTTTGACTCAATAGTCAATAATTACCTATTTTATTGGTCAAAATTTATAAAAGATAAATTTAATAGCAATGCGATAACCATAAGATGTGCATCCCCTAGTAAAATTACGAAAATTTTAATCGGAAGTCCAAATTTTTATACCAAGTGTTGACCTTTGGGGACCCAATATCGATATTTTTAAAGGTTCAACTATACAAATGAAGACGTTAATTCTTTAAAAATTAAATTATGAAATTTAAAATCATGAGTCAAAAAATGTTTTACGTATGTATAGCGCAATTTTTTTGTGTTCGCTAGTGTATATTATATTATGAATTTTGAATTAACATCTCCATTTTTTTAAACAATAGAGCGAGAAAGTCCGTGTGGAGTTCTGTACCATTTATTGTTTTAAATATTTTCAATGGCAACCTTACTTGTAAATCTTCCCTTTAACAAGTAGGTGTTCATGTCCCTTCTCGTGCCTCTATAAATAAAAACAAATATTTTCTGAGTAGTAACTCTTGCAAACTCAGCTGTATTGACCGTTGCATTCGTAGCGCAAACTAGATTTGCTGAGTTTGATTTACAAAATAAGAGACAAACTCAGAGAATTATTTAATGAATTTCCTTATCATTAATATTCTTAGTTTTATGTTCTGCAGAATTTTGCTTTATTAAGTTTAATTTAAATAGTGACAATATTTATTGTTTTTAATCATGGTTCTTCACTGTATCGTGTTCAAGAGAAAGTTTTGCTATATTGAGATTATGACGAATCTTTACGGTTAATTTTAACACGAGCCCAAAAAAGTGGATTTTACCATTCTCTTTGTCCCTATGTCCGTATGTCTGTTTGTCTGTCAGTCAGTCTGTGTGTCCCTGGCCACGAATCCAAAACGGTTTGATGGATTTTGTTCAAACTTGATATTTAGATTTTATAGGGCTATACTACAAAAAAAAAAAGTTTACCTTGGCAATTTAAGGACAGTTTACTGACGAGTAATTTTTTTGACTTCCAAATTTTTCGAAAATGGCTTGGATGATTTTGTTCGAAAGGCATATCTAAGATTTGATTGACATAAAAAATAGCACTATATAATTGGTTTTTTGACAAAAATTCGTTGAAGGGTAGTTTACTGACGGGAAGTTTTGAAAATTCAAAATATTTTGAAAATAGCTCTAACTTTTTTTTTAATGTATGCTTAGAAGTGGTGTAGTATGACAAATAATAATGTTTAATTTTTTAGGGGGTGGGGTAAAAATTAATTTATGAGTAATTTACTGATGACTGTGTTTCAATAACAGGATATATTTTAAAAACGACCCTAACGATTTGATTTCAAATGGGTATCTTGCCAATGTTTGATATGAGAAATAGCCCTGGTAACTTAGTTTCGGGTAAAAATTCGATAAAGTGTAGTTTACTGATAAGTAATTTAAAAAAATTGCTATAATGATTTTGTTTAAAATTTATATCTTCGAAATGTTTGACCTGAACATGAAAAATTATGCTGTATACTTGTTTTTTTCACGAAAATTCAGTTTTGGGTAGTTTAATGATGCCTGTTGTTTTTAATTTGAATATTTAAAAAACTGCTTTAGCAATTTAGTTCAAAATTTGGAATCTGGGGGTGCTTTACCTTTTAAATAATAGTGTAATTTTATTTATCTAAAATAAATTAATTTAATGGTAGTTCACTTACGACAATATATATATATATATATACAATTTTAATTTTTTGGAAATCGACCTTGGAAATTGAATTCAAAATGGGAATCTGGTAATAGTTTTTCATGATAAATAAAAATAGTTTTTTATTTTTACAAATAACAAATAATTTTAGGGTACCTAGCTTAAAATCATTTATTTTTAGAAATTTAAATTTGACTAAATATATTTGAACAATTTGGTTTAAAATTTATTTTCTCGAGTACTTTTGTTTGTTTCGGCCACCAGCTCATTAAACCGGTTGTAACCTACATCTGAGTAGTGGGGCTGTCGCTATGGGTCCTCAGGTAGACCTTCTTTTGGTGCTTCCCTAATGCCGGGATAACGATCAACTTAACGTAACGTTAACTTAACGTATGTGTGATCACGATTCACGTAACTTAACGTAACAACTCGAGCCAAACATCTTCATAAATAGCCCTGTTGACGTCACTCGAATAATGATTGGCTGGCTAGATCACGTGATACCCTTCAAGTAACGTTCACTTAAAGTAAAATACCTCTCAGGACATCTTTTACGTTAAGTTAACTTTAAGTTAACGTTAAGATGATCGTGATCTCGGCATAGCTGAGGCTATGGGTGCTGATGATGACTTAGCTCATCATTACCAACCCTCTCACTCCCAGCCAACTGGCCAGACCCTGTTCCTAGTTTGTTGGTTTTGGCTCTGATCAGTCTCCTGTCTCTCGTATTCACCTGACCTGGTTTCCGCTGAGGTTCAAATCAACCTCCACCACGTTACTCAGATCCCGAGGTACACCACTTGGCGGTGAGATGATTGAGTAGGAGAGGCTAAGCTGTAGTCTCTGTGTATTGCGCGTCACTATCCCGTTAGAACACCACGATAGAGGAAGATGGAGGCATTTTACTAAACTGACCCGGCCACAGGCCACAACAGTTGGTGATGATGATGGCGGTGGTTTAAAATTTATATATAAAGCGCGATTATTGTGATTAACAAGATGTTGTGTTTGTTTTTATGAGGAAAACTTACTTAAGGGTAGATTACTAAAGAGTCAAGATCTATTTTTTAAAATTATCTTCGAAGCCATAGTCTAATACAAAATATGAGAAAGTTTGTGCGATTGTGTCGTACTATTTATTTAACCTCCATGTACATTTAAAAAAAATCATTATTTAGTTATTTTTGCATTCTCAAGTAGCCTAATTATTCTTACATGTTGTATGTATGATTCAGTGCTGGTCTGTGACTATTGATCAGCTCTATAATAAAGGATATTGAAATTGAAATAAAAATAATTGAATATTCTTATTATTAAGAAATTTACAAATAATAATAATGTGTTTAAAAACTAAAAGGAGACTACTAGCTAAATATATTTTCTAGACACTTTCAATGTTTGTAGCGCTGTACCTTTTAAATTTCAAGCATTAAGACTGCTCTTTAAATGCAGGGGTGTAGTGGACCGGGAACGCTCTGGAACGCCGTTCCGGCACTGTTTTTTTGTAGATAAGTATTACATTTCATTATGCCAAGCCGAGTATTAAAATGTTCTTGTGTTAAAAAATATTCAATTTTTTTTAGTAAAGTTTTTGACTGCAATTCTAAGTGAACTAATTGATTTTATATAAATAATATGTTAAAACTTTTTTCATAATATGAATTAATAAATTATGATGAAATTTACTGTGCTCTATGCGAATTCTTGGAATTTTAGGGGAAGTGCGCTCTATAAGTTTCTACCTCAGTAACCATTAAAAATGCTCCAATTAGCTTCTAGAGGCATTTATGTTTGTGAATTATTTTCACCTCCGGCGGCTGGGGGGCACAACCCCCCCCTTCAATTTTGGGGTGTCTATAGCATTTCTAAATTTACGACTACACCACTGTTCAAATGTAGCATCTTCAGATCACCATTTCAGAGAAATTTTCACCTCCTATGATTGATTAAGATTAGGAGACAATTATTTTCTCTCCAATAAAGAGGGACTGATGCCCCACACCCTTGGTAATACATAATATAATAATTTGAAGGACAGTTCTATTTACGGAATGTTCCCCAAGGGCTGTCTTTTTAACTACGCCACTGGTCATCGTTCTGCTCATTTCCAATCAATCGCGCTACAACGTTAGCGCACGCACGTTGCTTTACATCCCCCCACCCCCACCCCCACCCCCCGCCCTCAGCTACCTTCTATCACTGGACTTATCACCTTTTTGTCCTACGACAGCTTCAAGCCTTGCAACATTTCTGTATCGCGCATGATTTTCGGAGAAATTGTAGGGCAAGGAGAAGCTCCTAGTGAAATACCCCGCCCATTTCCCCCCCCTTTTTCAGACACGCCTATCCCCCGAGGCAACGGTGCGCAGGTCAAGTGTTGCGCTGTGTAGCGGCTAGGTGGCTCTAGTGGCGCGCGACGATAGTCAGTTGTTCAACAAGTTCTCCCGCGCGAGGCAACACGACGGGGTGGGTGGTTTAGTTTGAACAAAATGTTTTGTTAACAAAATAGTTTCTAATGGATAAATTAGTGAAGTGATTTTTTTTTAATTCCAACGTAAGATAATTGTTACGTTTTGTTTGATTTTTGTTTTTTTTGATTCTCCTCTCGACGTGAACCAGCCGCACTATGGATAAATCAGCCATGAACTTGATGGTCCTCCTGCTAGCAGCGACATTGCCCACAGGTAGGACTGGATCAGCATCGCACTGCGACATACACTCTACTCTGTTTTAGGGGTTTTGTAGAAATTACTTTTAGGAAAACAAGAATGCACAGGTGTTTGAATAAAGTACATCAATTCCTCTCTGGCCACAAACAAATTCGAAAAAAATAATCATGGCATTAAATGAATTGCATTTTTTTTTGTTTCTGACATTCTAAAACGTATAGAAATAAAAAGTAAAATAAAATATATTTTGTTTAAGATAGACACAAAACCATATAATACACTGTATTATACAAATAAGTTATACATCCTTAGTTAGTATTATTAGAAAAATGTATAATTTCTTTTTAAAAAAAGCTATAAATATGTTTTAATTTTAAAGATTTACTATTGTTGAGATTTATAGCCCCTACGTTCATATCTATTTAGGACCAAGAGTAAATCCTTCCTGTTTCAAATCCCATTCTGGATACTTCCTTGAAATAAATTATGGAGTAATTATATTGGAGTTTTAAATAGGCTTATGCATATATAATATTATATATAAAATATATATGTTCATATTATATATTATATATATATAAAGCGTATAACCCGAACGGGTAGTAAGACTCAGTGTTAAAAAATACATATATATGAACATGAATGTACAATATGTATGAATAGTACTGAGCCCGAAGGTTGATTGGATCCTCAACAGTTCCGCCATCAGCTGCAAAGCCTAGGCAGCACTGAAAAGGCGTACTAGGGAAATTAGGAGAGCGGTGGTTTCCCGTTACTTTCCTCACTGAGCTAGAAGGTATTATCGCACACCAATCTACCAAGCACACCTAAATGCATCAACCAACTGACTCTACAAATGACACCTTCACTCCATTCATCACAGGGACTGGCTGTATAATGAATGCTATTACTAGTATCGTTCATATATCTCTGCCACTTTCACATTTGTCAGAGTCAAAAGTGGAACTTAGATTGCTAAATGAAAGTAACAACTTGCTCTAACTCATACAAGAAGATATAATGCTTTGTGAACACTATATTTGACCAGATATAGGTCTGGGTCAATACAATATGTCTGTATACGTAACGCATATATAAACACCTATATATATATATATATATTCATATAACTATACACGTATGTATATATATATAAAAATATATAATATGTATATATAATATATGTGCATATACATATATATTTATACATAAATATATGTAGTATATATGTACATAGGCTATATATACATTTATATTTCTATAAATATTATATATATTTCTATAGATATAAACATATTATATACATTTAGACATAGTCTATACAGAAGCCTATGTACTCCCTATGTTTACCTACATGTATATGAATGAATATATCTTATATATGTACTGTACATATATATATGTGTAGATAAGGAATCCAGGGGGATTCACCAACACCGTTAGCTCTAGAGATGTGAGAGTAGGGCGTGAGAAATCTCAACTATAGTATACAAAAATCCGAGAGAATAACGTGAGAGAGTAATATAATATCAGTAATATATGAATGCAAACTGAACTGTTTATATAGCCTAAGTAGTTCACATTTCATTTGAAGGACCCTATTTGATAGTTAGAATCTTATTAGCCCAGATTTTGAAGGGAAAGCAGTCGCTTGTACAATTAATTGTACAGTACATGACCACCGAAGCTTGGAAGAGCGAAATTATCTTTAGTACGAGACACAGCCGCTTCATATATTATATTCGTAAACATGGAAAATTACACGTATTGACGGGAATCAAATTACTAGATTTTGTTCAACGTGTTCATACGTCAAGTCATGTGTATCTTTTGATATGTATTATCAATAGGGCCTACCTATAAAATAGTACCAACCTAATACTAAGATGTTATACATTTTGGCCGCAAAACTAATGTTCGTATTTTAAAAAGGAGTTTCCTATGAAAACTGGAATATATGTGTAGGATTTCAAATTTATTGTATTGGAGACCAAAATTATATGTTTAATCATCTATGTATTTATTTGTAATACTAGTCACAAAATTATATATAATACCAATACAGAAGCCATAGTAATATTAGTAAGTAGATTCACAGTTTTTTTTAATCAAAGGTTATTAAATATTAGGGCCAAAAATAGATACTCCAATTTTAATTTATAAAATAAAGTCTTTGAAATTGAATTTTTACAATAGCTAAAATGGGTGTAATGTTTATTTCCAAGGACGTTACTCTATTGTATGTAGCCTTCAAGAGATCTTACATGACCCAACCACAGTTTATGACTGTGTGATTTTATAGATTACCAAAGTGGTTAGTTGAGTTAAGTTGCTAGTGACTGTGGGATAACTACAACCGATTTAATACAATTAGGGCCATATTTTAGTTCATACTAATGACAGTGGATTTGCCCTTATTGACTTACACTATCAAATCTTTATTTAAGTTCATAGTGAGATATTGATAGTCGATTTGATATTATTGATCAACAGTTTAAGTGATTTATTTTAGTTAATAGGGAGCTAGTGATAGTGGATTTGCTATTATTGATATACATTTTCAGTGATTTATTTTAGTTAATAGTGAGCTAATGATAGTGAACTGGCTATAAATGACTTACATTATCAGTGATTTATTTTAGTTAAGAGTGAGCTGGTGATATTAGGTTGTCTATTACTGACTTAGACTATCAGGGATTTATTTTAGTTAATAGTGAGCTAGTGACAGTTGTCTGGCTATTACTGACCAACACTATCAGGGCTTTATTTTAGTTAATAGTGAGCTAGTGACAGTTGTCTGGTTATTACTGACCAACACTATCAGGGCTTTATTTTAGTTAATAGTGAGCTAGTGACAGTTGTCTGGCTATTACTGACCTACACTATCAGGGCCTTATTTTAGTTAATAGTGAGCTAGTGACAGTTGTCTGGCTATTACTGACCTACACTATGGGCCAGTTTCATAGTCAGATTTAGCATGCCTCAAGTGCGAGTCGATACTAAATACAGGACGACACCTACCTAGACCAAAATGGAATGGGCCAGTTTCGCATATGAAACTGGCCCATTCCATTCAATTTCAGGTAGGTGACGTCTTGTATTTAGTATAGCGCCGCACTTGAGGCGTATTAAATCTGACTATGAAACTGGCCCTAAATACAGGACGATACCTACCGAGACCAAAATGGAATGGGCCAGTTTCGCATAT
>CABFWO010001012.1:71640-91790 GCA_902155825.1 Timema genevievae
AGTTAATAGTGAGCTAGTGACATTGGTCCAGCTATTACTGACTTACACTATCAGGGATTTATTTTAGTTAATAGTGAGCTAGTGACATTGGTCCAGCTATTACTGACTTACACTATCAGGGATTTATTTTAGTTAATAGTGAGCTAGTGACATTGGTCCAGCTATTACTGACTTGCACTATCAGGGCTTTACTTAAACTAATTGTAAGATATTGAGAGAAGTTTTTTGGAAAATGGGTGTAACCACATCTTACTCATTTTTTCTATCAAAGTTTATTTTCGATTGTTCATGGTTTCCTTAATGTATTTGTCAAATCTTGGTTCTTGATTTGCTCTATAGAAGCCAGGAAGAGTATTTTTAATGTGAGACTCTTTGATTTCCATGGACCAGCCTGTACAGGCATTCTGACTTTTTTTTATGAAAAATTATTTTTTATTAGTGAATCAATCAGTATTTTATATTTTAAAAATCAGTGATACTAATCAATAATGTAGTTTGTGACTGCTGACATTGCAGAATGTACAATGGAAAAAAGAAATAGTGGTAAGATTTTACCAACGTAGGCAAGGATACGTTTTATTTACTAAGCAGAGATTTCAAACCAATGGATAAATGTTGTGGCGAAAACGGAAATAAATACCCACCAAGAAACGTATCTTTACAAAACATTTTATGACACTGTTAACAAATAACAACAGGATGAATTGTTACCTGGATTGTGTTCTAAGAAACCTTTAAAACATACCAAATGTAGTGTGAAGGGAAAATATCGTGATTTTTCGTGGTATTATCCGGTCATTGTAGAAGGATATATTATTGTGTCGTAGTTTTCTGCGCTTAAATTTTATATATTAAATACGCTTAATGTTAATGCAGAAAACTAGAATGACTAGGGAGGTTTTTGCAGATAAAAGAGGAAAGCAACAAAATATAGTCTACCTAATAAAATTAAGGATGATAAATGGAAAATTGCTAAAGACCACTTGGAGCAGCTTTCTCTTAAATTATATTACAATAAAAATAAGTTACATCTCAAAAGTAGTCCTTTGACAATCCTGAATTAAGTGTTGTTAAATTATTATTTACATGTTTCAAAGAGTACTACCGTGAAAAGAAAGATTGTCATGTCAAAATGAAGTATCATGATTGGATGTTGCTAAAGCGAAGGGAATATGCAAGGAAAGGGAATTATGGAGAGAGTTAGTGAGGATGGACCAAAGAGTTGTTTTTTAAGCTATTTACACCGTTTCTTGCCTACCCCGTAAGGGTACGACCTGATTAGGTATGTTATGTTAAATTTTTCAAGAAACGTAACTATACTTTCAGAAAACCAAAGACATAATATGTTTGTGACCATTGCACAGAGAGTATTGATAAGTTAAAATATGACTCAAGCAATGAACACAGACTTGAGAATGGACTTCACTAAAGCAAAGTAGCAGCACATAAAATATTGAAGAAAAATTTAATTCCAGAACGTAAACAAAATATCAAATTACTTTTGCTAGAATTTGATCTTGTGCAAAATCTGATGTGCCTATACCAAAGATAAACGTGACAACACAGTTTTACAAACGGTCATTATGAATGTTTATTTTCAATGTACTATACACTGTCACACTGATGATTCAAGTTTTATTTATTATTTCTTGGAGTGTGAAGGGAAAAAGATGCAAATTCTATGCGTTCATTCGTGTAGGGTTTAATTTCTAAGAAAATTTCAACAATGAATGATTTGAGGCATATAGGTTTCTTCTTCGATTCCGCCGGTGGTCAAAATAAACATTTGTTGATGATCGCTTTCTGCACTTGGTTAACACATAAATTGCGATTTGAAGTGTCCCACAGCTATATTCATTGCGATATAAACTTTGACCTATAGAATAATAGGCCTAAGCTAAAATGCATCGAAAATATTCACACTTCTAAACAATATGTAGAGGTTTAGAAGGGGTGCAGAAACAACCCAAAGACCTTTCAAGTAATGGACGTGAAATCTTGAAAGATTGTAAGGCATGCTTACCACAGTACTTCCACAAGCAGTTCGAATCTAAAGGAGCACCTTTCAAGATCCAGTCATTTGTTCGATTGTTAGTCAACAACACAGGTATTTACTGTCATAGGCTCAAAATCATACACAGAAGAGTTTTTACCATTTAACTATTTTGAAATTCATTCAATACTTCTAGAAATAGGTCTCATTTACACAAAAAGAGCACATACAAATTCTGAAAAACCTTCCAAGACATTCGTAACCTTTCTAAATTCATGTCTCCTGAAGTAATTGACTGGTATTAAGCTGCACTGGCCAACCAAGAAATTTCTAATAGTAGTAGAGATAACTCTTCTGATCAAAATCATCTGATTAAAAACGTTAATGAACATAACATTTTTATGGTGAACATTGAACTATTCACTTTGGAAGTAAATTAAAATACATAGATTCCCGTGTCCAGGTGTCATTTTTCAATTTTTAGAATATGATATCTAGTTGGAGTATTCCTCTCTAAAAGCACAAATAATACCTTCGGCTATTTGATTCTTAATATGCAATCCTATACAACAATAGGCCTTATAATAATAATAATAATAATAATAATAATAATAATAATAATAATTATTATTATTATTATTATTATACAAAGTGGCAGTAACAAGCCAACTACCAAGTCGAAGATGGCTACGTTATCTGATGGCTCGTGAATAAAGCTGACGATTTCCGCACGTCCATCATAGACTCTACCTTAAAATATGAGTGAAGAATGACCCGGGGTACGGGACGACTCCTGGATAGCTCAGTGGTAGAGCATTGGCATAATAAGCCAAAGGTCCCGGGTTCGATTCCCTTGTCCAGGTGTCGTTTTTCAATTTTTAGAATATAAAATACATAGGTTTCAATAAACTCGTATCAAGGAAAATTAACATCAAGAAAATTAAACTTGTGGCTGTCTTACTGATCTATTATATTGAAAAGTTAAATTATAAAGCTTGTCATGGGTCGATTAAGAAACTTCTAATAATTGTAGAGATAACTCTTCTGATTCAAAATCTTCTGATTAAAAACTCTGATGAACATAACTTAAAAACTATTTTTTTAAAGTTGGTGGAGAATTGAAAGTCATCATATTCTAAAATAATTTGGACCATGTGACCAATTTTTTTTTTAGAACTCTTATATGTGTGCAATAAGGCCCAGCAATCAAATTTAGGGCACATATATGTACACACGTGACATGAGCTAGCTCCTGTAGGTGGATTGGGCTGCATTCGTTGACCAGGAGGATAATAAAAGATGTAGATCTATTAAACTTAATAACATTACAGTTGGGCCACGTATACCTGTTATGATACAAGGTTGTTCATAGACGTATAAAAACATATAAGTACAAACTATATCCTCGGTCCCGGCACAGATTTATCTGATTGCCAAACCCTTCCTTCACCTCTGACAAGATGTGTATTAATCACAACTTGTGAATGTGAGCAATGGCAGGCCTCCACCGTGGTTCGGATTCCACGTTAAACTGTAGGTCCTCCATTTCATCTCACAATCACCCTACCATTACACATTAGCGTAAGTGCGTATAACCCGAACGGGTAGTAAGACGCGGTGCTAATAATAATAATAATAATAATAATAATACAAACTATATGCCTTTGATTAAGTAAGTATAAAGTCACTACCCTTAATCTTAGGGCTACGGGCTACGGTCACAATCAAAAAAACATCCTGGTACAGACAGACGTCCTGGTATAGACAGACATGGGGACAGACAGTCTGTATATGCTGTCCGTGTACACTTTTGCTGAACAATTTTTGTTTGCACATCTCCAGCGAACTTTACCATCAGTAGCAGCATGAGCCATTGGGAATTTGTTACGTTCTATGACAAGCAATGTTTGCCCCTTACACTCTACATAAACGAACTTTACATGTTTCAATCACTGGAACATTACACGAAGTGATTTCTATAGTTTGGATGTGTATGTCTTTACATGTCTATGCGCAACTTTGTTTCATAACTGGTATACGTAAAATTTACACATGGCCCAATTGTAATGTGGGATTAACGCAACCCATTTTAAAAGCAGATCATAACATATTTAAGTGGCCCATTTGTAATGCGGCTGTTTAATTTTTATCTGGGTTTTTATTCGAAGGGTTTGATTCTTGAAATAAAATGTTTGAGACATTTAAATATATATATACACTATCAGAATAATGACTATAAGATTTACTTATCAGGTTTTGTCTTATGATTAATTATTTTATTTAAATTATTTATTATGTATTTAAATAGCTTAATTTTTGAGCTTGACAATGAAGACAATGAAAATATAGAGTTTTATTTAAACTATATAAGTAGATGAATTAATAGAGTTTAACTATTAAAATAAAGAGCAGCTCTAATTATAACATCAATATTTCTTATTTGGAATTATTTATTTAATATTATCATTATCTATGGTAGGCCTCTACCTTTGAGTTTTGTTTTCATTTAGTAAAATAAGGATAATTTAATATCTTAGATTAGGTCAAAACTAATCGTAATTTATCACTTCTTATTTTAGGATTAATTGATAAAATCAATACTTTTTGTATGCAAGTGATTTGGACTAATGGTTATTTAAATATTTTGGTCCAGAGCTTAACCTGTGTTTCAAAAGGGTAGTTCGCCCTCTTAACACAGAACCACCATAATGTGAGCTTGGATAAAGCAGGTTATTAGAGGAAAATATCAGCTCATTTTCAATATCACCAACATTATAGTGTTCAAAAGAAAAATACCTGCTATTAGAACTGACTGATGGTTAGGACCAGTAGGGGAGGAGAGACAAGCGACGTTGCCTCAGGAGGGGAGGAGAAACAAGCGACGTTGCCTCAGGAGGGGAGGAGAGACAAGCGACGTTGCCTCAGGAGGGGAGAAGAGACAAGCGACGTTGCCTCAGGAGGGGAGAAGAGACAAGTGACGTTGCCTCAGGAGGGGAGGAGAAACAAGCGACGTTGCCTCAGGAGGGGAGGAGAGACAAGCGACGTTGCCTCAGGAGGGGAGGAGAGACAAGCGACGTTGCCTCAGGAGGGGAGAAGAGACAAGCAGTGGGGCCTCGGGAAGGGAGGAGAGACAAGCGGCGGGGCCTCAGGAGGGGAGGGGAGATGAGTGACGTTGCTTGGGTAAAGAAAGGGGGGAAAACTAACACACTAATCAAACAGTTGGTGCTGTTGTAACTAAATTTATTTTATTGCTTTCATATTATTTTTAAAAATTTATTCAAGCGATTACAAAAATGTGCTAGCTTTGGGGTCCCTAATATTTGGGGGCCCCCTGCGGATGCATCGTTGGCATAGGCCAAGAACTGGCGCTGTCAATACAATTATACTTATGGCTGTGTTTCTTATCTATTATATTGAAAAGATATATTATAAAGGTTTTGAAATGTAAATTAGATATTACTGATAGAAGCAAACCCTTTGAAAATGTTTTTTCAATGTAAAATATACCTAAAAGTTGGTTTGACGGTAAATGTGCGTATGTTACTTTTTTTTCAAAAATTGTACATGCATTTGTTAATAAAAGCTGAAGCTTTCATTATAGCCTGCCTCGAAAACATATTAAGCTCTATCGTACTTGTATCTTATAAAAATCCGCTTCAGTGGTCAAATATTTTAAGGCATAATTCTCGTGTTAGACGGATGCACTTAAGATGATGGAGATCCGGGTTCAAATACTGAAGATGGTGCTGATATAATCACTCGGATCAGAAAGTGCACGTTAAATACTTTGAATAATTATGAAGTGAAAATAATAAACAATTTTCTAATTAGAAACGTATTTAATTAAAACGTACAGTACATCTCTTATTTTGTTTCACTCTGGTTTTGTAATATGTTAAGACACATATAGCTATTTATCTCCAAAAATATCAGTTTTACAGGAGAACTGAAAAACTTTCTTTGGTAAACTAGTTAACGTAAAATGATGGTTTCTAATTTATCTTTTAAGATAAATAAGAGCTTAAATAATTCTAATTAGTAATTTTTGTCGGAATTATAATTAAGTTTAGTAGATTAGTTACAATAATAATAATAATAATAATAATAATAATAATAATAATAATAATAATAATAATAATAATAATAATTTTCACTTTCTAATACAAAGAGAAAGTATTTTGATCGTGAACATTTTTGACCTTGAGATTGTGATGAATATTTACGTTTTCAATGTGTCCGAACCCAAAAAAGTGGATTTTACAATTCTGTCTGTTTGTTTGCCTGTCTGCTTTTTATTTTGACCTTAATTAACCCTCCCTCCAATTAAGTGTAGTTTGCTGATGAAGGCTTTTTCTTTTAATTCCAGATTTTTCTAAATTGTATTTAGCGATTTGTTTCAAAGTGGATATCTAGGGAGTGTTTGACCTCCCAAACAACGTTGTGTACTTGGGTTTTGGGTAAAAATTTGTTAAACGGTAGTTTACTGATGAATGATTTCGAACACTCGAAATATTTTGAAAATGGCTCTCTCAATTTAAAGAATCAAATAGCCAAAGCTATTATGTATGCATTTAGTGAGGAATTCTCCATCAAGATATCATATTCTGAAAATTGACACGGGAATCGAACACGGGACCTTTGAATTAGTAAGCCAATGCTCTGACCACTGAGCTATCTAGGAATCGTCCCGTTTTTAGGGTCGGCGTAGTAAGCCAAAGGTCCAGGGTTCGATTCTCGTGTCCAGGTGTAATTTTTCAATTTTTAGAATATATATATATATATACATCAATTTTGTTTAAAAGTTATATCTTGGAATTGTTTGATATGACAAATAAAACTACAAACTTATTTTTTGGAGAAAAAATTTCAATTTGAATGTTTAAAATAATTATTTTAACGATTTGGTTCAAGATGGGTAAATGTTGAGTTTTTTTACACTATTAATAATTATATATATATATATATATTTGTTTTTCTAAAATAAAACTATCATATACTAGTTTACTTATAGTAAGTTTTTGCCAAATTTGAATTTTGTTGAAAATAGTTTTAGCGATTTCGTTTAGAAGTGGTATAGAGGAATTATATATTTACATGATAAAAAAGATTGTAGAAATGACTCACTGTGAGAAAAGAACATTCTAATGTTGATAACCACCACTAGCGCATTATATTCGAAATGTAGCGCATTCTACTCGAAATGGAGTTGGCTGGCTTTTAAACTAAATACCTTGCGGAGATGGCCGGTATTACAACTAATTTTAGCATTTTCCAAGCTTTATAGCACAGAATAAGGATTATAAATTAATTTAATGATCTGTACATGCACCAGATGAAGGAGGATAAGAAACACATATAAAGTGAAAAAAATAACTTTATATACTGTATATGGAGGTAGGCAGTTTAGCGCTTTCACTTTATTTTTATAAAATAACAATAAGAAACACATTGTACCAGCTTGTGTGTACGTACTACTTCCAGTAAAATAGTAATTGATAGTAGTAATATGTAATAATTATTTTAAAATTATAATAATTTATTATTTTTTATATCTAATTTGTAATAATATATATAATTTGTAGTAATATATAATTCATATAAATACCTTACGCAGTTTGTAATACTTACTATAACAATGAAACTCTCCCTTGAAGAATGAGGTTCGGATTACTAATTAAAGGAGATTGTTACTCGTTTTCTTGACTCTTAATCTTCATGTCTCGTTTCGTGTTTGTAGGTAAATGTCCCTTTCATGTTTTTCTCTCGGGGGCTGTAGTCCACGTTCCAGTTTAACTCGCCTAATAGCTTACAGAGAGCGAGTACAACTTCAATTAATGTTGTATGAACACATATGTGCCTGGTTAGTGGGTTAGGAAGGAATCCAACTAAGCTCTAAAGTCTCTCTTTGAGGGATTTAGATACTCGCCAAATTAATGCCTTGTCTGTAGATCTTTAGTTTTACCGAGTCGAAATTAAATAGAAGATTCAATAATTATATTCATAATTCATCCTAAAATGAATATCTAAATGTTTCATTGTTATTTGGTGAGTATTGGTGATTTCAGCGAGGATTCCACAAGGGGTGTTGGGGATGCTATGTTGACTCTATCAGTATTACTGAGGGCTGTTGTTTAATAAACGCTGTGTGGGGGATGATGTGTTTACACACAGCAAAGTAATCATGGACTTGCAAGGGGGTAGGTCAACACAAATAAGAGGTTGAAAAGAGGGGAGGAATATTCCTCTTGCCAATATCATCGTCGTGAGGGTGTAACATGGTGACAAGCTACAGTTCAAAATAAACTCAACCATTACCTGTAACATAGTGAGAGTCTACGGTTCAAAACAAACCTAATCATGACCTGTAACATAGTGAGAGTCTACGGTTCAAAACAAATCTAATCATTATCTATAACATGGTGACAAGCTACAGTTCAAAACAAACCTAATCATTACCTGTAACATGGTGACAAGTTACAGTTCAAAATAAACTCAACCATTACCTGTAACATAGTGAGAGTCTACAGTTCAAAACAAACCTAATCATTACCTGTAACATGGTGACAAGCTACAGTTCAAAACAAACCTAATCATTACCTGTAACATAGTGAGAGTCTACGGTTCAAAACAAATCTAATCATTATCTATAACATGGTCACAAGCTACAGTTCAAAACAAACCTAATCATTACCAGTAACATGGTGACAAGCTACAGTTCAAAACAAACCCAATCATTACCCGTAACATAGTGCCATTCTACAGTTTAAAGCAAACCTAATTATTACCTCTAACATAGTCACATACTAAAGTTAAAAAAACAACCAATCATTCATTACCTGTAGCATAGTGACAAGCTACATTTTAAAACAAACCCTGTAACATAGGGACAGACTATCTGGAGGGGTCCTTTTATCTTGCTGGCAAAGTTTGAATTTTATACTCCAATTAAAGTTTTTTTTTTCTTATCTAACCCCCTTTACCCTTATTTCCAGAGGTCCCATTTAAAATTCGAGACGCTTCTGTTTATTTTAGCTGGTAGCTTTACAATCCTTCCATATTTCAATTTCCTACCACACTGATAAACATTTGTTTTTATTAGTTATGGAAATTATAAATCCCTTATCCCCCTTCCCTTCATATATCCAACTACCACTTATAAATCTCAAATTTTAATATTTATTAGGTTATCTGTAGCTGCCCTTCTACCTGCCTGCCAAATTTAGTTTTTCTACCACATTTAATAGTAATTTTTCTATTTATACCCATCACCACACCTATTTCCTGAAGTTCCATATGGAAATTTAAGGTTTTCAGACTTTTATGACTATTTGGAGTGGTCCCTTTACCTCCTTGCCAAATTTTAGTTTTATACCTCATCTAAAGAGATTTTTATTTTAATTAAAGCCTCATACCGATTCTTGGAGACTTATTTTGAAATTCCCCTAATTTAGTTTTCTCTCTTTATATATGGGGCAATCCATCTACCTTCCAGTTTATCTCGAAGTGGGTTTCCTTTTCCGGACAGATCTACTCTCAGCTTTATATACCATAGATTTAAAGATACATAAATAATTCTATGATACGCATATGCTCTAACTATTGATAAATAACTTTAAGTTTTGGCAAATTTATTTTAACTTTAAATTATAGCTACGTTTATCTCGAACACTGCTTCAACAGTTTAGGTAAGCTAAATAAATGTTTACTCATGAAGTTATTATAAGCTAAGGACGTAAGTAATAATGTGTTCAATTGTTTCCAAATATAATATTACCGCTAAAACTGATATAACTCTTATAAGTTAAACAATCGTGGAATCAAACAAGTTAAGCTTGTTCACGTTAAGGGTTAACTATAAGTTCATTACTCAAACGACCTAAAAACAATTTTCAACATTTTCAACATTAGTTTTTGGGTTACTGTCTAGCTGTAGATCATAAACGAGATGTTAAAGTTAAAACATACATTCTGTTTCATTCCTTTGTTGCAGGTGAGTGGTCTGTCTGAGAACACTAGAGAACTGTAAGTAGTAAAATAACCTAGTGTGTGTGTGCAATCCAGGTCATTGTACCACAAACAGTCGGGAACAAGTACCGGTCTGAACTCTCCGTGGGATACATACAAAACATGGAACGGTGAATGCTATGTTATCTGCACTGAGTATAATACAGGTAGTAACGAAATGGGAGTAACTGTTCCCTTTAATGTGTACACACAGGTAATGACGAGATGGAAGTAACTGTTCCCTTTAATGTGTACACACAGGTAATTACGAGATGGAAGTAACTGTCCAGCTTTAATGTGTACACACAGGTAATGCCGAGATGGAGATAACTGTTCCCTCTAATGTGTACACACAGGTAATGACGAGATGGTAATAACTGTTCCCTTTAATGTGTACACACAGGTAATGACGAGATGGTAATAACTGTTCCCTTTAATGTGTACACAAAGGTAGTGACGAGATGGAAGTAACTGTCACCTATATTGTGTACATACATGTAATGTCAAGATGGAAGTAACTGTCACCTCTAATGTGTACACACAGGTAATGACGAGATGGAGATAACTGTTCCCTCTAATGTGTACACAAAGGTAATGACGAGATGGAAGTAACTGTCCAGCTTTAATGTGTATACACAGGTAATAACGAGATGGAAGTAACTGTCCCCTTTGATGTATACACACAGGTCATTACGAGATGGAAGTAACTGTCCAGCTTTAATGTGTACACACAGGTAGTGACGAGATGGAAGTAACTGTCACCTATATTGTGTACATACATGTAATGCCAAGATGGAAGTAACTGTCCCCTTTAATGTGTACACACAGGTAATGACGAGTTGGAAGTAACTGTTCCCTATATTGTTGCAAAGAACACCTGAAGCCTTATAGTTAAATTTTTTTGATCCATAAATGTATTTGCAAAAGCATTTATTGGATCCCTGGACTCCGGGAAGTGATTGCAAATTACTAATTTCTCGTAGAAACTTTTTGTTCATTTTTAACATCATTAAGTGATACCAGCTTTTCATGGCACACAATGAATTGGTTTCTTGTGTAAGCTTGAGGACGTGTCTTGTATTTATTCGCAAGTGTATAGAATTGACCATCTCTGACATAAACCATTATGAAAATAACATTTTTAGGATCCACTCATGATTTTTCCACCCCAGGAATTTGAACCCTCACCACGTCTTCAAATTCAGTTGGAGGAAATGATATGTTGGAGTTAAATATCATTTTTTTGGCTTATATGAGGAGGTTTTATTTTACAAGCTTTTTTTTCTGATTCTTCAAATTTAGCTTTAGCCAAGTTCTTTGCTAGCTGATCTAAAATCATATTAATAAACCTGTATGTACCAATAAAACACATTTTGATACCCTCTACATGTTTGGTGAAATAAATATGTTTTTATTCACTACCTCCATTCTTTGGCAATCGTCGTCTAGTTCTCTAACGATAATTTAATTTAATTTAATTTTAGCACCGCGTCTTACTACCCGTTCGGGTTATACGCTTAAGTACTAATTACATTAATGGATTAGGAATTGGAGAATTTAGGGGAAGTGAACCCGCATTTGCGTGGAGGGAGAGTGGAAAACCATTTAGGAAAAACCACCCCCAGTTCACCCGACCGAGTTTCGAACTTCGATCTCCCTGTCCTCGGTGGTCTGACTCAACACGACTGGCGCATTAGCCAACTACGCCACCGAGGCGGGTCTCTAACGATAAAATGAGAATAATATCTTCTCAAGTTATTTAGGAAAACTGGTATGAAATTATGGGTTTCATATGCAAGTTACATGAAGCATGAGCTACTCCACGAAACTCGGCTATCAAGTGACGGTGATCTAAAACTCACGTATCAATATCGTCAAACGATATTTCACATATATAACATCTAGGGATTAAAGAAACCTTTAATTTATGCTAATCATTTAATGGTTTCACGGGTTTTCTTATCTTATAAATCTCTCATATGTTTTCAGTGCCCACTTTTAAGTAGTATTCAAATTTTGATGCAGCATCTGGTCCTCTGTATACGTACGGCTCTGGTGGAATAGTAAAAATGAGATCTTTAGGGATATAAATTATTTTCAGCAAAGCTTCTTACTCTTCGTTCAGATTATACGGTTATGTCCTAATTACGCCAATGCGTTAGGGATGAGGAAGGTTGGATTTAAATAAAGTGTATACAAATTTGCATGGAAATAGAAAGTAGAAAACCATTTAGGAAAATCCACTCTCAGTACACCCGACCGGGATAGAACAATGATATCTCACTCATCGGCAGTCTAGTCTATTGCGAAAGTAGTGCCTTAGATCATGCGGCCACTGAAGTGACTCTTAGGGATATTCTCAGCTACCTTATTATAAACAAGAGCTCATTGGGATGTGACTTTGGTACCGATGTCTATAAGAACTACTCAGATCTTGTTTACAGCCTTAAATACTGGTAAACAAACTTTCTAAATCCACATAAACTACAAAATCCAACGGTAGATGGCGTTGAATATTTTTAAAAGTGCCGTGGGTATCTGCCTGTCCTTTATTTCAGGAAAAACTATTCTTGCAATTTTGTTCAAGCTACTACAAGATTTATGTTCTTACAACTGTTCCTCACTTTTTACCACCTCGACTATCAAAGTGAGTAAATCATCATTTGCAAATTGAAATCTTATTTTCACGCTTAGTCAATTGACTGAGTATTAGACGCTCAAATTTGCTCATGAAGCAATAATGGAAATCATTGCTATTGTTACTCATCAGTAACAATTCACGATGGTCTTTCTCACAAAACTTTGAAGAAAATATTATTC
This sequence comes from Timema genevievae, assembly GCA_902155825.1. NCBI lineage: Eukaryota > Metazoa > Arthropoda > Insecta > Phasmatodea > Timematidae > Timema > Timema genevievae. The sequence goes on from CABFWO010001012.1 coordinate 84,458, forward strand.
ACTTGTTAAAATATTTTTACTTCCCTCAAAGGGGTTGAAAAAGAGATGCGATTATAGCTGTAGATATGAACTAGTCTGCTGTATTGAGAAGGACGAGTTACATAATGTTTGACATATTTAGTTAGAATAGCGTACTTGAAGCAATATCTGTCGTTCTAACTTTTGCCACACTGATTCTAAAAGGCAATTGAACACATTTACCCCCTTTCAATGGATCATATTTGTTAATGCGCAGTAACAAGCCATCAACTGAATGCATCTGCCCGCCTAAACTATGTAGTTCACTCTTTGATATCTCGGTTGCACTCTTTTTAATAGCCTGATCTAGAAACTCGCCCAAGTCATCAGTGTCTTTAAAAACTAGTTTGTTGCTAGTCTTGAAAGCTCATCCATAATTGCATAATGCTTTTCAAATTTGTAGTCAGGTGATATATTGACTTTTAATGCGTTATTTTTCTGAATGAGCGTCTCGAGGTTGCAAGTAGCTCATTGTTTTATAAACTTCAGAAATGAAATTGTATCCTTAAATTTTATGATATAATTGAACAAAACTGCATACTCTAATAAAACAACGCCATCAGTACCATAGTATTCTTCATCTTTTGATTTCTTCATAAGTTTGTTCCTCGTTTTATCAACAGATTTTTTGTTCTCGCATGTTTTTTTCGTGAGTATCCCAATTATATTTCCTACCAAACTCTTTATAACACGATGTGAACGATGTTTTGAACATCGACTTAATGAATATTTAGCTCGTATCTATGTTGAAACATTTTTCCACACACAACACATCTAAACGATATTTTAAGACTGAAATGTTAGAGATTAATCCTCCAACAATTAGAACTAGAATGAGCAAACCAACAATGCTTAAGATCATCTTGAGAACAAAAGAATAAACGCAAACTTTGATTTTACTCGATTCTTGTTTGATTTTTTCCTTTTCTGGTTCCGGCTAAGATTGTTTTTATCAAAGAATCAAAGTAAACCCTGTTTGACTCGACTCTTGCTTGATTTTATTCCGGTTTTTCACGTCCAGAAGTTTGCACCTGCAGTCATAATTATATTTTATAAAGCTGTGTTTTCACCGAGTTTGCACATGCTATCCTATTTCCCTTCTGGTCATCGTTAATAAATCCTACTAGTTTGAAATGATTAATAGATTGACATATAATGTATCTTCTATATTTATACATTAAAATTATTTAAGCATTGAAGGGGATAGTTGTTTAACTATTGCAGCCAACTGTTGTTCATCCATCACCCGGGTGAAGCGAGCACCCTTTAAATATTGTAGCAGCTGGACCTAAAACGTGCGTTACCCGTTTCAACCACTTAGCTAAGCTTAGAAGCAGCTTCACGCTGACACGATTGAAACACGTTTAAACTAACTTATGAATCAAGCTCACTATTTATGGAGGGTTGAGGTCTACCTATTGATCTAGTATGTTGCACGTCTCCAACCGATGAAGGGTTATCAAATATGATGAATGACTTTAGATTAATCAAATGTAAGAGTATAAGAAAATAATCTTATCAAGCATAAAGTATGAGATGATTAATGAAGAAAGAACAAATGACCTATACAAACAATAGTCTGAAGAAAGCTCAGTCATCTTGGTACACAGATTGAAGGCATAACGTTTTACTTGTATGTTTCTACTATGGTTACAGTCACTAACCCTATTCCAAGTTGAGACTCCTTTAATAATTATTATATAAATTTCACTATGGAGGACCTCTTTACCTATGATACGATGTACGATCCTCTCTTTGCAACAGTTACCGGTGACATTTAGAGGCTTTAAGCAGATACATTCAAGGTACGACTCTTGGCTCCAACCAGCCTTTGATACTTTAGATCTATGATAATCTATGATAATAAGATAAGGCCAATGAAAGACATTTGATGTTTGGATCTATAATGGTACGAAGTTGCTCCATGACAGAATCAACAAGGGTGTGAGACCCCAGTTCTACTATGGTTCCGTTACTTAGACAAAGGTGCGAATCTCCACTTGGACTATTGCAATGTTGACCTCGGTGGTCTTGGGGTAAAGTGCTCGCTTCAGGACCCGTTGATCGTGGGTTCAAACCCAATCGGGGCCGACAAATATTTCTTGAACTATAAAAATCAATAGCACAACTTCCTTCGGAGGGTAAGTAAAGCCGTCAGCCCCATGTCGATTGTGGAACGTAAAAGAATCCTGGAAGGTGTCTGAAAGTACTTATCTCAGCAAAATTGGTAGACCCTTTAGCTTTCACTCATTGCAATTTTAGTGTGCTGATGTAATCACTCGGTTCAGAAATTGCATGTTAAATACCTCAAATAAATAAAAAACTTAAAAAAATATTGTAGTCTTGATACTTATACTTATGATGTACCCTCTAAGTTTCATTATGATGAAAACCAGCAAGGTATATCTTTTAGCTCTAGTGGTTACTGCCATTAATAGTTAGGTCCATGATGATATCAAGCCAGGGTAGGCTCATACTTGTCATTGATATATTGTCCTAGGATGGTAGTTTATAGAAGCAAACAATCAAGGTGTGATTTTTACCATGAATATTCCCGTTTATGGCTAGACATGAGAGGGCTCTTATACAGGTGGATTACTTATTCTACGTAAACTGGACTAGGTGAAATTCGAGCTTGGGTATTAATGAACCCTGAACATTTTTCGAATCCTTACTTTTTATTCAACCTGCTTGCTCGTGTGACTGGCTTTCTCTGTTTTGATAGTTCGGGTTCTTGTGCTTTTTTGAGCTTTGGTGGTTGTTGAAGATTCGGGTGGCTTCCTTAATTTTTTCTTTTTTCTCGGAGAGATATTGAGAACTGGTTGCGTTGAAAAGGGGGGTGAGTAGATATGTAAAGGGAGAAGTGTACCTCAAGGCTTTGGAGAGGGGAATTAACGGGGAGGAGGGTAGTGACGTGTAGAGGTATCTCTTGATGTCGGAGTGAAAGGAAGGAGACATGTAAGGGCGTAGAGGGGAATACTTTGACGTGGCAGAGATGAGGAGAAGGTTGAGAGAGTATCGTCGTGTGACTAGGGGAAGGCCACCACATTGTGACGATTGAAAGAGCTTAGTTTGACATGGAAGAGGGCGTCGTGTGACGTGGAGAGGAAGAGTGGTGATAAAAAGAAGGGGGAGAGTGACCTGGATATTTCCTGGGTACTGAAGAGAAAATGGAGAGAAACGCGGATGTTTAATGGGTGCTTGAAAGGGGGTGGATTGTGGATTTCGATAAATTTCCCATTTGGCTGACAAACATATACACTTACCTAGTTTTCAGTCATTACATTTACACTCTGCCACGGCAGCCTAGATACTAATCAAATATCTAACAAATTTACTACATCCTTGACATGTAACTTTTTATGTATTAAATTATAGGTACTTAAGTTTATGGATTATTCCTTGTTTGGCCTTGATAGTGTGTTTTTATTTTAATTCATCGCACTGTGCTCTGTTGGGGAATGAGTGTGTCACTCATGCTGTCACGTGCTGGTTGTAGTAGCTAAGAGGGTGCATTCCTTTTGTAAATAAAGAATTCCTTTTGGTATCCCTTCCTAGGAATGATTTATTTTCAAGATTCTCTTAATCTGGGGTGGGTGGTGGAAGAGTTAGATAAGGGAATGGCTTTTGGTCCAATGGGAAAAGAGATTGGGGATAACTAGAAGAAATATATTTTATTTGGTCTACCTGGGATAGAGTCCCATGTGGTATAGGATGATCTATTTCCATGGTGTTGTAGGTTTTCAGGCTTTCCATGGCGTGTTTATCGTTCTTTCTGCAGTCTTCATGGAGGCGTAGTTTTGGCAGGCTCTGACGTACTTTCTTACATTTCTGGATACTTCTTTACAGGAGTATTGTCTTCTCAGACTTTGTAATAGAGTATTTTTCTCTGAGGTATGTCCTTTTTCTGGGTGGTCGTGAAAATACTCCGGGATATTTTTTTTCATGTTTCCACTATCTTCCATGGGTTCTATGACTATTTTTTTCCCACCACGTTCTATTGCCTGTTCAGTTAATATGCATTCTGGGTATTATCTGTAAACCAATGTTCTATCATGTTTAGTGAATCTCTGTATGCAGAGATTTTCTTATCTGGCTCGAGTTCCGGCGAGAGTCCTCAGACTGTCTTCCGAACTTTTTATTATACTCGGGACATGGTTGTCTGAGCATTGAGCCCTAATTAAATTACCCTTTACATAAGGGATGGAGAGCGCGAATGTTTAGAATGTGCGGCGGTTCTGTTAGGAAGTGAGGAGATGGATCTGTGGAAGTCATTCATTCTCGTTTTCATGACTGGACTTCTGTCGATACTTATCTGTTGTGATTCGCTTCTAAGTTGTCGTGGATGGGCTTGATGAGTTTTATAGGCATCTCGATCGAGACGAAGTGTCTCTGTTATTCAGATGTAGTGAGGAATCTTCTAGCCTCCTATGCCGTACTATATATTAGGGTCTGTTTGTTGGTGCAGGGAAGGTAATGAAGGTGGTGGGAGCTTGAGAAGTCTGATTAGTCCAGGAAGTTGAGGAAGTGATACTGGGGGAGCCCTTTGTTTCAACGCTGCTGCGTCTGCTTCCGTCTATGCTTCCCTGGGGTGACCCTCTTCTGCGTGGTCTTGAAAGGATTGGAGGTGCTTCATAGGCCTCCTGCTCTCTTTCTCAATGTTCTCTCTTTGTAGCGAGGAATCTTCAGTCTTTTGCGTTGCTTCTGGACGTGGGGGCTTTCTTGTTGAGGCTGGGTAGCCTCTTCGAGTAGGAAGGGGTTGGTAGAAGGTTGAAGAGGCTAGGTGGTTCAGGGATTTGGGGAGTAGATGCTGGGGGAGTCCTTGGTTCCCAATCTGTCGCGTCAGATTCCGTTGATTATTTTTCTGGGTGACCCATATCTGTGTGGTCTTCGAATGGTTGGAGGAGCTGCATAGGCATCAGTGTGAGGAGTCTCCGTTCTTCCTTATTGCTGTCTCTGATTATCTCCTTCACTTGTTTTTGAATGAAGATCTTCTTTTGTGGGGAATATTGGTAGGTGGGTCCTCGGGTTGGATGAAATGGTTTCAATCGGATTTAATGTTATATACAGTTGGCTAATATAAAGGATTCTAGATGTCGAAGGCTTCCTAGTGTTGCCTTAGAAGTTGGGAAGGATTAGTTTGAAGGGAATGAGGAAAATTGTTTTGGATTTCGAGGGGGTTTAAATTGCTGCTCTTCTCCGATTCCTTTTTGACTCAATATATTTGCTCTTTTCTTCTTTGTCTGATTAAGATGCATGTCCTATGGTAGTCGATTACTACCTCATAATTTGTGAGTCAAGGATGTACTAGTAGGATGTCTTCAGAGAATTCATCAAAGATTATGAAGGTGATGTCCACCCTGGTTTTTCCTATCTCCACGTGGATCTGGCAGTGGCCTTTAATCATGAGTTCTATTTCTTCCTTGGCTAGTCGCACTGACATTAATTTGCTGAAAATGGTGTCTCATGTGCGCAAGTCGAGAGTTGAAGTGTGGGTGAAGTTTTGTGACACCCCGGAGTGGATAACTGTTCTAAAAGTTCCAAAGGGTGTACTAATGGGCATTCTAGTTAGTCTTGACTGAAATCCGCTGCTTAATATGGCCTGTTTGCTTAGGGGTTAGTAAGGTAGATTCTTCATTCCTGTCTTCCGTTTTCCGGAGTGGTTGATGAGGTCTATGCATCTAGTGGTCGATCTGTGGTACGTCTTGAGAGGAGTATGGGGCAGTATTGGTGGTAATGATGCTTTGGACAATAGTTACATTGAGGGTGCAGTCGGATGATTCCGTAATGAATAATAAATAAGGGAAAGTGGCTTGATTGGTGTTGGTGGTGGTGGTGGGGGTGTTAAGGAAGGAGGTGACGTTTATCTGCTTGAGCCCTCTCTATTACTTGTTCTAATAAGGTGGGAGGAGGCGCAAGTAATGAAAGATTGGATAGTAAGATATAGGATTTCACAGATAAGGGGGTGGATCTGTTCACCAGGGACTGTGAGGAGTAACAGCTTGTATAAATATATATTTCTCAGGATGAAGTTATCGTTGGCCTTGTTCGTCATATGTGCTTATCCTTACAGTTTGGCCTGTAGCTTACCCTTGGTGTTGGAAATACAAAACGTTCCTTGATCCTCTTGAATAGTTATTCCTAAATGTACGAATAGCCTTCGTAGCATCTCCATAATTGTGTAGCATCTTGACTTTATTTGTTCCTTACAATCGTAGCCCGCAATTCCCTGGATGTATCATTGTTCTGAAAGATGGCTTTACATTTTTGGAAGAAAGCAGAGGGATCTTCGTGGTTGAGGCCAACGAATTCTGAAAGGATTGATTGGAAGGTATTCGCAGGGAGAGGAGTGTTGTTGGTCGTGTAAGAGACTGTCAGTTTTTCTTGCTTTGCTCCTGAAGTTCAGTGCATCCTTCGTGTTTATCTGTGCAGGGTTGTCAAATAAATTGTAGTCTGGTGGTGTCTCGGTCCTAGTCCTTCCGGAATAGGTAGAGGAAACCATTCGTCACATCTCTCGCTGTATATAGTGTGCTCCCTTTTGGATGGGCAGTTGGTTGGGAATCCCGCAATGGTGTCGGGTGCGTCTTGGCATGGTGTTTGTGTTTTTTTGTTGATCGACGCCACCATGTTTTTCTTAACTTGGAAAAGTGATAGGTTGATGTCTTTGGTGGTGGATTCGTTGAAGGATTTTGCCTTTAAACGTATATTTATTTCCTTGTTTAGACCAGCCCAACGTTATAGCACCATATTCTTATAGTTCCAGCCTGCATGTGCGGCTGGCTTTATCTATTTCGTTAGTTCGACTTCTTATGCTTTTTTTTACCTTTATTGGTTGTTGGAGAGTTGGGCTTATTCTTTAGCTCTTTATTCTTTTTAGAGGTGAGAATGAGAACTGGTTGCGTTGAAAAGGGGGAGAATAGATGTGTAGAGGGTAAGGTGTGCTTCATTGCTTTGGATAGGGATGGGTGATCGAGGAGGAGGGTAGACAATTGTGAATATGATGAGGGACCTCTCTTGACGTAGAAGCAAGAGGATGGTGCTCGTAAGAGGGTGCAGAGTAGCGTCGCTTGACGCGGTCTAGTTGAAGGAATTGGGATACGTGGAGGAGCGTCATGTGAGAGTGGAGAGAGAATCATCGTGTGGCAAAGTAGGAGGCGTCGTTTGGCAAAAGAAGCTTCCTGTAACAAAGGAGGGGGCGTTGTGTGGGTAGAAGTGTAGGGACGTCATGTGATGGGGAGATGAGAGTTGTGGGGGAGAGTGATGGTAGTGAGAAGGGGGGGGGAGGTGTATAAGAGCCAGTTCTTATCTGGCTCGA
>CABFWO010001012.1:92079-132072 GCA_902155825.1 Timema genevievae
TTTACATTCTGCTATGGAAAAACAAATAGTAGTTTGTCTTGTATCGGAAAAAAAAAAAAAAATTGAGCACACACTTGAAATGTTATTTTGTTATATAATAAAGGAAGAACATATTATATGTACATAAGTTAATTAATTATTCCTGGTTATTTCTTTATAATGAGTATTTGGTTTAATTCGTCGCACTGTACTTTGTTGGGGGTGAGTGTTTCATTGACGCTGGAGCGTGCCGGTCAGAGTGGCTCAGAGGGTGCATTCCTTTTAGCCTTGTTTTAGGGGCGGTCATTAACTGTAGCGTAAAATACTGATGATCAAATTTTGACGCAATCAGCGCTCGCCTTTCCCTGACAAACGCAATCTCGGATCTCATGCGAATACTGTTCTCTGTTGTTTTTATATCTCTTTAGATTGTTAATAACAGGATGTAGCGTGTCCATGGCTCTGTCAGGTTACCAAGATGTATGGAAAAACGCCCCAAGGGGCATTCAATTAGAGAAGTGTAGATTGATGCTAACATTTTTTACATGATTCTTCTATCTTCCCAACAATTCTCAAGAATGTGGTGTTATTCGATTATTAATTATTTTATATAGGTTTTAATCCTGCCTCGTGGCAGATAGCAGTAGGGCTAAGACTAGTAATGTTTTTGTTAATTTTAATCGAGATTATTTTTAGCCTTAAAAATTTAATTTATGAATTTTGGGCATTCATTTATAAGGAAACTTTTACAATTATTACTTTTCACTGCCTAGAATTTTATGTCTGCATCATGATGCACTCTTGAGAAGGCTACATGAAGCTGGTCATAGCTGAACTCTGGAGTAGGAAGCTACGCTGTCAAGAGTCTGGCCCTGGGAATTATTAGTTTTCATGGAAAATGTCAGATAGTTTAGGTACGGAGGGCCTGTTTGGATAGATAGTTGGGAGATCCATCCGAGGTATAAGAAATACGCTACCTTGGGCGAGACCTGTAAAAATGATTTATGAAATTAATTTTTTGTTCAACTTACTGATTGATAAGCGAGTTCCATACATTTTTGATATTTATATTTCGTAAATACATTATTGTTACTTCTATTTTAAAATTCAGTTTTATGTGGAGGATTACCGCAGTAAGTAAGACTGTAATACAATATACAAGTAATAGAATCACAGCTTAAGACGACAGCAAAAGGTTTTATTAACTATATCATTAAATATCAGTTGGTTGGGCACTTCAATTTTGTCATTTCCATCTTATCGTTACTGAGAATCTATCCATTTCCTAGGTTCAAAAGCCATGAGATATATTTCTGGTCTTGTGAACGCAAGTTGCTACTCTGCGTCAGAGTCACAACATATTACCTTTAAAGGTTGTATTTTACACTTGTTTGTTTTGAGACCGGGCCATTTCATTTCAAATTATTAGTTTTGCTTCTCTGATTGAAACTCTCATCTTCTTCTTGGGCGTTGACCTTTTAACTAAGGGAACAGGCAACTTAAATTGATAATTAAATGTTCGGCCTCCCTTTAGAAGGTTAATAGCTTTAATAAATCCAATTTATATTTAAACAAATTTTAATTATAGAAAGAATAAATAATAAAACTAATAAAGCTAAACACTAATTAAATATAGAAAAAAAATGGTAAACAATTTTATACTATAGATTCTAGAAACTGAAATGTCTTACTAGACAATATTTAACAGCATCAATAAAAGGCTGAGAAATACCTATACATCCTACTTTATTTGGTACCTTACGAATTTGAATATAACCTAAAAAACTATTTTATTATTTTATTTATCGAGAACCGCGTCTTGCTACCTGTTCGGGTTATACGATTAAGTAATATTCACGCTAGTGGACTAGGATATGGGAAGGTAGAGGAAGTGAACCCGCATTTGTGTGGAGGGAAAGTGGAAAACCATTTAGGAAAAAACACCCCAGTTCACCCGACCGAGATTCGAACCTTGATCTCCCCGTACTTAAAACACTACTCTCTGAACATATTACTACTATTTGAAAATATTAAAAAAGGCAACGCGAACAGACAGATATGAGTGATATGATATCCAGTAATTATCACTACCGCAAAACAAACAAATAATTAATAGTTTCAGAAGATTTATATGGATTAACGTGTTCTAAGCACCATCCTAAGTTAAATGATATGGAATAATGTATTTTTACAGAAAAAAACTATCACAGTTCATCAAGGAGCATGAATGAAATAAAATACACTGTTATAGAAACAATCAAATATCATAGCATCATGGTTTGCCAAAAAGCATTATGATTCATTGAGCTATATTATTAGAAGTTGTTTAATTTAATTGTTCTGTCGCTTCTAGTTAGCCGCCAGTTTTCCTCTTGATTTTTAACCAAGCAAAGCTTATGGGGTCTCTTTAAGATAATCTTTGTTTGTGGGTCTTAGGGTTTTGTTAGTTTGTACTTTCGGTAGTTGAGAGATTTTGGAATCGGAATATATGGTTTAGGATCCAAATCTTATCAGAAAAATCATTAAATATTGGATTTTATACCTTACAGAAAACTTCTTTTTACCATTAGTTCAAGAAATTTTGAGCCCCGTGTTTTTTCAATATAGAACTTGATTTGTAGGATACTTTCGCCATCTTGAATTTTTCCCATAAAGATAGTATGTTCCATAGCGTCAATATTAAATTTAAGGTCTTTATAAATCAATCTGTACGTTTTGTCCACCATTTTAGATATTCCATTTGGGTTTTTTCTAGTTTAGAAATATTTTTATAAAGATGACATACTTCATAGCTTTCATGAAAAATATCAGCAATCAAAGACTTAATTTGTACGTTTCATCCGAAATTTGGTTTCAGTTATCTTTGATTTTTCAAGTTTTAGAATTTTCTCATAAATATGGTCTGCTCCATAACGTCCATTCCATTCCATTCTTTCTAGGATTCAATTTGTACATTTATGATCCACGATCTTGAATTTTTTATGTTTAGGTTTTTTCTCATAAATATGGCACGCTAAATAGCGTACATACCAAATTTAAACACTCTAGATTCTAGGGTATCAGTAAGTGGGAAAAATATCCCTGGATTTTATACAGGTATGTAAATTAAAAACAAAATGAAACTTGATAAGGTTCTTTCAATATTCCTAAGATTGACTGTCTATACTTGACAGAAGATCATTATACACGTCTTATTATATATATATATATATATATATATCCCTTAGGTTAAGTCCTTTTCATTTCCTTCACACGATGAGCTACCATATATTTCCCGGTTAAATAGATAGAACTAAATTGAAAGAGGATATATTTCTAAACGATTTGTTTATAATATTAAAGTACTAACATTAATGGTCAACAGCAGATCTGGTTTTAGAGACGCTTTATGATTCAACCACCAAGCGCTGCAGGTGATACGTGAATATGAGAATTTATACGAAATTTCTTACATTGCTTTATTGTAACTGATTTTCTAACGTTTTTGGTGTTGACATTTAAAAAAATGTATTAAGCCAAAGTGACAACTTTAAAACTAAGAATATATCGATTGTATGTACTAATTCAGCACTTAGCCGTGTACAGGGTGTCTCAAGGTTGGTTTTTGAATGTCTCAATCATGTTTTTAGTGTATGTGGGACTGTTGCGTGCGTCACTAGGGTCACCCCTCCTAGCTGGGGAAGCGGTTTATCCCTGCTAATGGATACGCCACCAGCCAGCCAGCCACCCTAGCTCTTGAAACGTTGCCATCCCCTCCGTTGTTGTAACTTGTTCACTACTTTAGATAATAATGGCTTTATAGAAAATGCTACAAATAATAAGACTAGATTTGAGAATTATTGAACTTTTAATTAACCTTAAATTTTCAGTTCAATATAATTTAGAGATTATAAAACTATAAACAATAGGTACGTAATAAGCTACTACTACATGATTTTTAAAATTATTGAAAATTTGGTCGATGACCTGTCAAACTGTTGTCGTAACACGAGAACACATTTGACTCGAACAACCTTAAAAAATGGTAAGAATGATTCATATCCAATAGAGACGACGTGAATTGTCCTCTCAGACTAACCGAACCGCCATGCCTCCCAAATGCAGACATGCTCTCACACCTAGATTAATCAACTGGATGGAAAAATATACATTTCGTGATAATTTACTAAAAACCATATGGGCGATGGTGAAGGAAAATATCCAACCTTTAACCATCTACACACCAAATAGCACCCTCTCTCCTCTCCCTTACCCCCCGGATAACAACGACTAACAAGCTGAACCAATTCGATAAGGACTCTCGAAACCTTCAGGAGATGTATTTTAGTCATAAGACAAAGGAGGGAGGACTGAGTTTTATTTTATGGGCATGAGACCAACATTTTTAATGATGGCTGTCAGTGGATTAGAGGGAACACATTGGGTGGCTTATATGTTTATAGTAATAGGCTTTTTTCAATTAAATAGACAATGTTACTTCTTTGTTTTTATTTTCAATTAGAGAAAATATTGAACAACGTTAGTCTATAAAATGTTTAAAATACTATGATAAATACCTTAAGAATTTACTAAACAAATGGGAGGTGTGATTGATAAAAATTAATCAACTAGTTCAATTATATACCTTGATATTATTTTGAATGAAAGTTTGTGAGTAACTTTTAGAAACTAAAAACATATTTATTGCGGTCAACATTGATAGCATTTTACTTTAACAATCATTAAGTATTGATAATATCCATCTAAACTAACATAATATGAGGATCACATAACATAACGTAGGTATACTTAAAAGTAGATCTAGTAACTTTTTTTAGCTGTCGGATACGTCTGTGACACCCTTGCAAAAGGAAGTGCGTGCAGGGCAAGAAAAAAACCAGAGGCCACAAGAGAAAACAATGTTTTATTTATTCATAATTTTACAATGCACTAATAGAAGAAAAAGGCAGTATGGAATTCAAAACAAGTGAATTTGAGGTTCAATTAGCCTTATGTAAATACATATACGTCTCACAGGGGTAGAAAACCCATTGAACTAATTCCTAGTCAAACATTTTCATACGCACGGCAGAAGGCCGCGCTACCAATATAACAATACTCTAGAAGAGCTATCAAAAGTGAGACAGTGCAATTAAAACGCTAAACTCCACCAGACAGATGTCTTTCTATGATAGCCTAAGTCCAACATAGCTCTAACCATGTAAAAAATTATACTCGCACAACAATTACTAAAGTACCCTGTAATTTATAGACATTGATTAAGGTGGCCTTAAAATTTCCCGAAGGAGATAATTGCTAGATTAATTAAATATAACTCTGCCCGAACATCCACCTGAGGACACCCAAGGTCGACAGACATATAATAGGCCAAGACGGTTATGTCCGTCGTATAACAATATTGAGACTGAACATTTTGACACGCTGTAGTGGGCTGTTCCCATAGCTAAATTCTATTAAGGTTCACAATAATATTTAAAGTTAACTTACGCTAACATATAAATTTACTCTAAGCAAAATAACGTCTTTGAAGAATATCTAAGCCTATCATACAAATTTACCCTAAACAAAATAACGTCTTTGATGAATATCTAAGTCTAACATATAACTATAAGAGTACATCGTGTCCATTGAAGTACTATCTAAAATTTAAGTTTTTATTTACAATTATTATTTAGTTTTACAATCTAGTCGATGTACCCAAAGTTTTACTAGTAATAGTAAACAGAGAAACTAGCGCAAAATACATAAGCGACGGTAAGAGCGCACTGATTAAACCAAAAGGTCTTTTTTTTTATCACAACACCTAATTTTTTTAAGCAAGGTCATGGATTAGCTACAAAAAAACCATAAACCATAATGTAAGTTAGTCCCATTGAAGTTACACCCAAACAGTAATTTATAACAACAATTCCCCCCCATAATATTGCCAAAAGGAATTTAGAATAATAATAACAATCTCAGAAGAGACTCAAGTCGGCGCCTTCACCTTCTCAATGCCAGTGGTATAGTTAGTGACGAACTAAAACTTGCAGGCTATTTTATACCAATTCTAAACTTCAACCTCTTCCTCAGAGAGGGGGAATTCAGGGGGAAAAGAGAACAAAAGAAAGGAGGCGAGCAGCGCTCAAGGTGGGAAAAAGGGGTAACTCTGGGAACTTATAGATCGCGCTGATAGCATTCAATTTGAAGAACTGGAAACAACTTGAATCAAGTTACAGTTTATATTCCTTGCGGGCGGGGCAATAATCACAGGTGGACTGCAGACTCTAGCCCCACTTTAGTTCGTAGCGAGGTTTTCTTGGTAGAGTGTTGTCGTGATGAGAGCAGTCGAGCGGGCCGCGTTCAACAGGCTGATGGTGAGTAAGGCCCAATATAACTCAGCGTTGAACTGTTTGTGTTCGTTCATGTTTGTGACATCGTTACACGTCAATTCGTAAGAAAATGGGAGTAGCTATGGCATTGTCGCTTGACTACGAGGCCAAATTTGTTACTATGCCATTGTAAACGTATACCTTCTTGCCCTTAATAATCTGTTTTCAATTTTGACCTTTGTTCTGAGATATAGCTCAAATCAATCTACATCTTGACCCTTACATCGCGGAAATGTTTTGATGGACTTCCATAAAAAGATTTAAGTGTATCCACTCCTAGGTTTTGATCACGTGATCAACACGATTTTTCTTGCCCTTCCCGATGATCCCGGCTACTGAGATAAAATTATGTTGATAACAAAACGGATAGTTTTATATTTGCTTACTCACTTCCAGTGGTATTGAGTTGGCTTTCAACTAACACAGTTCAGATATTATATATATATATATATATATACACACCCAAAAATTAATTTTTAACCATATCATCACAGTTATATTAATTAACTGCGTTAGTTTTAAATTTAGACTATGTATCTGCGTTCCTACATCTAGAAAGCATACCTCCAAATACATAAGCCTATATTATTTATTTGAATCCCGTGTCCTGTAAGCCCCTTTGTTTGTTTTGGAGAAAACTTTGTTTCAATCCCAATTAAACTGGATTATCTTATACAATCTTTTTAAAAATATGTTATAGTTATACTACTTTTTAAAGTTTGTAGATATTTTTACTTTGGTACTTTAAAAAAATGTTTTATTTTTAAATACACCAACATTTCTAGAGATATGTTTTTACGAACTTTTATTTAGGCTGGGTTTATATTCATGCATAATGCATAGCTAATAGTAAACAGTGCACAATTCATAATAAAAATACAATGAAACATACATACAATCTTACGCGAATCAATTGTCATTTATTCACATAAAATGGCCTAAACTCTTTGCACTGCTATATAAAGTCATTAAATAAACTTTACTAAAAGGTTCATTCGAAAAACTGTGTTAATTAAACTCTAGCTTTTGAAACTTGAAACCAACCTAATTTATGTTTTAATCATACTTTTCATCATAAATTCTAGTTTCCATCCACTGGACGGGTCTGTTTTGGAACAAAATTAAATTTGATTTTATTAGGTTCTGATTTTATTGTTGTTGTGAATATTGGGGTAGACCTATTTTTTAGCAAGAGAATTAAAAATTTAATACTTTCCCTTTATTTATAAAAATATTATATACTTACAATCGTATCCATTGATGGTAAAAATAAATAAATGTGAATAACAAACAAATATGGCTACCAAAAGACATCTCAAACATGAGCAAAATAGCTATGTTTATTTCTCTTTGTATATCGGCATTGACTATAGACTCTCCTCATAATATTATTGGCCGATATATACTTAGTAAATGATTACTACATTCCATGCATAACGTACCAGTATAATAAGTTAAAGTTAAATAAATGAATAAGTACACTATTCACTATGTGTTGGTTATAAACGCTGTTATTGAAAATAATGTATTTCAACTTCCTGCTCACTATTTGCCATATACTATTTGCTACCAAAATACAATTTTTATCAGGACATCAGTGGAATGTCTTAAATTGTTGGCTGTGCAAGAAGATTTTGCTAAAGCTGTACTTATAATATGTTCTCAACTCCTCGGACTCTACCTCTAACGTATACTCCATATATCTCACAATGAGTGTTCTACTTAGAAATGAGAACATCTCACAGATTCAGCTTCAATAAAGGAAAAACTATCACGAGAAATGAGCCTCACTCCTGAGTCGCCGGCACCGGGTGCGGCATTAGAACCTAGCGTATTCAAACATAGATCGAGAAAGTATGAGTGTTTGTGTTCTGTATTCACGATTATGTGTATTTGGAAATAATTATTGAGAAAAACACCTTTTTTAATTCTAACTTTTTAGGAGGTTTCCGAAGTGCTCTCCATTTTGAGATAAACAACAATACAATCTATTTTCGAATTCATTTACGACGTTTCGTAGGGTTGCTTTTGTAATATTTTTACATGCCATTGTTATTCTATTTCTTAAATCTTCGATATTTGCTGGCTTATTCTCATAAATAGTGGACTTTAAATGTCCCCATAAAAAAATCTAGGGGTTTTAAAATCAGATGACCTTGCTGGGCTGGCCACTCGATTGGTCCTTTTCTGACAATCCATTGTCCATTAAATCGGTTGTTTAACCATTGACAAACGAGTAATATATGGTGAGGAGGGATCCATCTTGCTGAAATCTTCATCAAGCTCAATGTTTTCATGAATCATGATTGTCTATTTGATTTTCTTTGGCGTGCACTCTGAGGATGAATAGCTTCTTCAAGCATTTCCAAGTATTTTTCTCCTGTCAAATTTCCGTCAATAAATATAAGACCAATAATTCGTGTCACCTAATATACCTGGCCACACGTTTATTTTTTCTGGCCATTGTGTATGTCCGTCTGTAAAAATAATGACGGTTATGTTTATTTACAAAAGCACTACAGAAAAAAGTACACTCATCAGAAAAGCAGATATATTCTAATAACAATAGATTCGCATTCAATAATTCGATAATTTCTTCGCAAATCTGTACTCACCTAACAGGATCATCTTCGCTTAATGTTTGATGTACCTGAATTTTATACAGATGAAACTTATTTAATTTTAATATCTTATAAACCGAACCAATTAATAAACCAGTAGCTTTAGACACTTCCAGCACTGAACTTTTGGTATTTGCCATATAAGTGCCCAAATTTCTACTGGAGTTAATTCACTCAATACTGTACGCACAGTCCGTTTTTTTTTGTTTGCGACAGATCCAGTCTCTTTAAATTTCGAAACAAGATCCAAATCATAGCTTTGTGATACGTTTACATCCTGATTTCTTTGGTTGAATGTTGCCGCCGTTCTTCTAACACATTGAGGCTCAGCTCCATATAGAAAAATCATTTCTGTTCTCTCTTCCATACTGTAAATAATTTTCAAGATTAGATGTTAACAGTAGAAAGAAAACGCGACAAATAATGTATTTGTAGCTGGCATTGAGAGTAAAACAATTTTTTTTTTACGATCATACACACACCCTTGTATCTTCCCGAGCTATGTTTGAATACGCCAACTTATAATGCCACACCCGGTGCTGGTGACTCAGAAACTTGTGAGGGTCATTTTTCATGATAGTTTTTACTTTAAAAAGCTTAAAACCACAATTCTGAAAATGGTTCAACGGGATCTACAAGAATATGTGATAAAATAGGGAGTATCGTTTAAAAAATCAAAGTGACCTTAACATCACCTTAGCAACGCCACCCAAGGTCATACTAGGCTTACCACCTTACTGTCCTTTCAGAACCAAACACATTTTGTTTAAAACATTTTTTTCTGCAGTGCGTTATTTTCGAGATATTTTGGTGAAAAGTTTTCAAATGAACACCTGGTATATATTACCCACTTGCAGCTATGCCTACCTTCCTGAAAGATACAGTGCTAGCACATCCCACCTTATACTTTCTAAAAAATCTTTAGGTATTGAAACAGACTTATTCTAAGTATCCCTACAGACTTAGGAAAATCTAGCAAACCATTTTTCTAAACTAAATTTGTACTTGATCCACATTCATTGATGGCATTGTATTGTTCATAATTCAAATATACAAATCAATTACTATAGTAAATATTCATTGGTATTACAGAGGATTGGTGAGTGTTACACCATTTACACACACGAGGGAGAGTGAAAATATATTATATTCCATTATTTTTGCAGGTGGGTTGGAGTTGAAAAATATATTACTAAGCATGTTTAGTCGAAAGCTATAAAAACATTCCTCAGCTTTTTTTAACTATATAATATAAACAACATGGAATCTCCTGGTATAGTAGACAGATGTGTCACACTTTCATTATGGATCAGTGAATATATGTGCTACTGAATGATCTAAGGTGTCAAACCCAACTCTAAAACCAGCTATAACATGAATATGCTAGCATGCAAGCTTTAAATGAATGAAGATGGTATGATTAATGAAGGATGATAACATATTTTTAGTTAGGTATGATTCATGATTGGTATCAATGTCCGATGATCAAATGTCATGAAAATATTATGCATTACTGAGATCAAAGAACGATGAACAGTATCTCACAATTATGATCCATGATTCTAATCAATGAACGATTATTAAATAATGTGTGAGTATGGAATATGTCTTTGACCCTTGAAGGATGATCAAATTCCTTATAAGTACGATACATGATGACCATGAACGATGAGTACATATGGTGTAAGTTTAAAGTATGTCCCTGAC
This sequence comes from Timema genevievae, assembly GCA_902155825.1. Taxonomy (NCBI): domain Eukaryota; kingdom Metazoa; phylum Arthropoda; class Insecta; order Phasmatodea; family Timematidae; genus Timema; species Timema genevievae. Next base: position 102,758 of record CABFWO010001012.1, read on the forward strand.
CCGTGAGGGATGATGCACGATTCCTTCAATGAACGATGATTAAAAGTTTAATAGGAATTATATGATCAATAAACTAATATAAAATGTCGTGTGAATTTGATGCATGGTATTATCAATTAAATATGGTGAAAAACTTCTAACTACAATGCTTTACTCAAATCAAATTAGTATGATTAAACACAGTGTAAATATGATGCATATCTCGTTTCTATGAACGATAATCAAATGTTCTATGAGTATGATGCATGACTATAATCATGTATGAGGAATGGTATTATCTATGAACGACAATAAAATGTGTGAATATGAAATATAGCTTACCATGATCTATATTACAAGCCTACAATTTAGCATACATGTCTTGACTGATTACATGAGTTAGGGTGACCGTTTATAATTATGTATGGATAAGGATTATAAATGTATATTAAAGTTATATTAAAAAGAAAGAAGATCCTTATCCTCACATACGAATATGCCAAGACCAGGATTCTTCTTCCTAACCATATACGGATGAGTATGTTTGAATATATGAAGCTCTAAGGCTTTATTAAGGTTAATTCATGCTACATGTATACTTATACATGTTGTTATGATGGTATTCACCGTATACGTTTAGAGTTCAAATATTCTGCGTGTTAGACTCAGCTTGGTTCTGAGCATGATTGTGAGCAAGTCCTGATCATAAGTATGATGGTTAAGATACTATATAAATATCAAGCATGTTTTTGATCGATTAACAACCATCATACATCGTACTCATATGAGGCATTGTCTCAACTAATGATCGCGTATGATGAAAGATTCCGATAAAAGAATGATGATCATGATCAAATATCGAGATAGATGGTCTAACTTATAATACGGGCATATAGGGAAATCTGTCAAGTTACGACATATCTATCAGGGTAGATGAAGTGAACAAAGGTTGTTTAAGAATCAAGAATGACTCAAATCGAATAACGATGATCATATGTTATATTAGTTTGACGCCTGGTAATGATCAACGGGCGATGATTAAGTATACATGTTTTTTGTTTTGATTTGGACCGACGGTTCACGAACAATTAAGAGGTTTATTTCAAAATGCCAATATATGCTGGGTTCGCCATATTAAATATATTGAAGGTAATCATGTATGCCTTGCATTATCAGGTACTTCTGCCTTCATTCCTTCCAGGTACACTGAAGAATCAATACCCAAACATATACTCGTTATTTTATAAAATTACCATCTACCATATTTATAACCACCTCATCCCGTTGATCACGGACTATTTAGACACTTAAGCGTATAGCCTCAACGGGTAGTAATACATGGTGTTAAAAAGTATAAATAGACACTTCCACATACGTTTCATACAAAGTCTATAGTATGTCTTTGTTGAACAAGGCCATGCTTAGAAAATTGAAAGATGATCCAAGAGGTCAGGCTATAACCGAGTGCATAGGTCTACGTCCCAAACTTAACTCTCCGTTCAAGGAGGTTAAAATCAAAAGGAGAAAAGAATAGTGCTTTGAGATCTCTTAATCTGGAGGGTTACTGTAACTGTCTAATTATTGTGACACTCGTTATGTGAGAGGCTCGATTGATCAGATATATTCATCATAAACTATACACACATAAGAATATTAGAGTATAATTATATGCATTTGATGAAAAACTGTACATTATACAGGTTACTGTGAATACATTATATTGTCATCTTTATTCCATCCGTGGTCGTGGTAAGGCACCAGAACCGGTGTATTATTCCTTCTATTCAGATTGTAACAAAGTTTAATGTCTTAATATACGACCATTATGAAAAGAATTGTACTGTAAATAAATTTAATTTTCCAATACTACTATGAAAAATTGATTCAATAGTAAATAATTACCTAGCTACTCTGACTATCATGTTTACCAAATCAAGATGAAGGATTTTATTGTGTATATACATATATATAACTCTTTTTTTTATTAAGAATTTAATATGTTAAATGTACATTTTCTATGTTTGATAACATGTGGATATTCCAAAACGAAGACTTGAAATGTTCGTGTTGTTAGTTAACCTTCCCTTCGTTATTTGAAACAAGTCTTCACTCATCTGTAGGAAGACAGAAACAATCATGCATCGTGCATAACTCTGGTGATGACGCTAAAGTATGATGTTTTATTATTTGTGACTATATCGGTTAGATATAAATCACAACTGATCAAGAATCACCCGTCCACCCCGCAAGGTATCAAGCTATGGTATACGTTAAACGGTTGGCACTTTTCATGCTAGACGCATTGTTAAGCATGACTCTAATTGGTGAAAGATGCCTGCTTCCAAACTATAATTAGGTATATTCTTACTTACTCTATGACATTAGGAACTCGAAAGTTCATTACCGCACCCACGAAAGTAGGCTACCTATCTCTATCTTGAACTAATTCTATCCAGTTTATCTCATTACACCCTCTCTCTCTCAGGTCTATCCAAATGTTATCCTCCCATATTCGTCTGGGCCTTCCCAGTGGTCTTTTCCCTTTGGGTTTGCCATTCAATACCTTGAACGTAGTTTTAGATACTCCTATTCGCGCTGCATGACCTGCCCACCGTAACCTGCTATAAAGTATATATAGCATTAAAGTATTATACATGCATTTGTTCATTAACGATGGACCTAGGATGTCCAAGTTGTGAAAAGTGATCAATTACATATAGCGAGTAAGTATCATACATTAATTTGTCCAATGAACGATAATACTTTGATGTGTGGTACTAATAAATAAATGGTGTATCATGAACGAGTGCTATGTTAAATTATTCATGATTATGATCATTTAATATTAATATAGTGATGATCCTGATCAAGTACATACATCGTATAAGTATCCAGCCTGAACGATTATTAAATGATGCATGGTACCGATCAATGAGTGATGATTCAGTACAATTATTTGGATAACGAATTTGCTAAGGTTTTAAATGTATTTTAAATTAAAGGTGGATTAGTTCTGAACCATTATATATATTTTGATTTTTGCCTTTAGTAGGTTGGGTTTTTAAAATAGCATAAGCTACATCTCATGGTGTTCATAGTTTTTGAACATCACTTCGCAATTTTGTGTGTGTGTGGAAATACCATATCTGGCATGCTCGACTACGGACAATCATATAACGGTCAGATGTAAGACCATTAGGACTGATGATACTAGAAATTATAGCATGTACTAAGGATCAACCTTAGAGTGCTACAGAAGATATGAAGAGTAAACCTATCTGAGGAGGATTATACACTCAGAAGTTGAGAAAAACATCACATTCAGAGGTTCACCTTGTAGAGAATGTTCTCAGACGAATATAAAATAAGGTCTACGTTATATGGATTTGGTTGAACACCTCACATAATTCATGGATTGGTACATCGAATATTACATTAGAATTTTCGAATGAATCCATTTAAAATGCATATTCTTTTACTCACGTTAGTCCATTCTTCCCCTAAGCCAACAGTGTTTAGAAAATATATATGATAAGAAGGTATAGCCATTCTGCATTAGTATTTGCTTAGAGGTAGATAAATGTGTACTATAATATATATATATGTATATTAGCACTGCGTTTTACTATGGTGTAATATATTACACCATCTTTTATAATATGGATTTACCATTTCGAGGTCGAGTTGTATAGTGTTAGGACGTCACCAAGCTGTTGATTACATGAAGTCAGTTCATTATTCAGTCATTGTACACATGAAGCCCGGTTAAGTTTTTGGTCATGGGGTCAGGTCATAGTCAAGTATTTGGTCATATTTCAGAAGAACTGAGAGAAAGTTATGACAGTTGATACGGTTCTGGGCTTGGGCTGAAGAAACGTGAGGGGATTGTAAACCTACCCGACAGATATCAGGGTAAAAGGTTTGGTGGTAGTGAGGTGGGTGATGAGAGTTAACAGGGAAAGGGCTGATGAGAGTTTTACAGGGAGGGGTTGAGGGATGAATGCTAAGCAGGCAGGACAATAAGGTTTGACAATTTGGTGTAACTCCCTTTGTGCTGTTTTATTACTACCTAGCAAGAGTGACCATAAGAGGGAAGGCTTAAGCAGCGACAACAACGGCGGCGTCCTTTTTGTTGTAGTATTAGCACTTTGATTATACTCTTGCATTTACACTATGTAAATATCCTAGGGCTGGTTGGCATGCTAGTTCTCTAAGGAATCAGGGTGGCCAATAATATAATATAAGAATTATTCACAGACTCATGATTCTATACTATTTTGATGTTATAGATAAAGAACCGCTGGCATGAAGTGGTCAAAGGATAAAAGGGGAAAACTCGGTGGAAAATGCAATCAATTTTCTGGTAGAAATCCTTTATTTTTATTAACGTTTAATCTCCTAATATTCCCATTGCACTACTTAAATATTATTTTCTGGTGAGAGGAGGGATTTTAAATCAACACACAGGATCTCTGGAAATCTGGTGAGGTCTTCACGCAGTGATTGTGTGTATGTGAGTGAGTGTGTGTGAGTGTGCGTGTGTGTATGCATTCACCCCCACAAGGTAGAAACCTAGGCCGATTTAAAGCCCTATGTTAGAACCCTGTAAAGCTCACCATTCACATTTGGATACCCTTATCACAAATTGGATGATTTCTCTTTTCTTTTGCTATGTTCAAGAAGCCCCAGTCCACTGTGGAGCTTACCAGGGGAAAACCACACGTGAACAGCCAGACATATACGCCTAGCATATACATTACACACGGTGCACTGACGCATTTCCTTTACCGCAGCACAGTTAGATTTTTTTTTTAGCTATGGAAGTAGAACCGACTCAACCCCTCTTCCCTTATAATGGCTGGTATTCATGTATTGGGTTTGTTTATAAATTATTGTACCTTTGACATGTCCATTTTATTATGTTTACGTAATAAACTCTTATTTATTTAAGTTTATCATATTATTTTCTTATGTATAAATACATTTACGAATATTACCGTATTTCTATACTTAATAAATCAATGCAAAATAGTTAATTTTGGTTTCAAATATAAGGCTCTTATATACATTAATTAATATTTTAATACGTGTTATTTATTTTCGAAAATAATACTACATTGAATGTTAAAGAGGAATCTTGTAGTATAAAATATCATTTAGTTTTTATGAACAACATTACTCATTTCTACACTAAACCACTGTACTGTACAATAAAAATATACACATTTTTACTAAATTAAAGTCCCTACTCTTCTTATTTTATTCTACTATACAGGGTGTTTTCAAACTCTTTGTCCAACCTTAAACCAGGCTATATATGGGTGAAAAGATACAAAGTGTCCGGAAAAGTCATCTTGCACTACTAAATGAATTGGAAGTTGGACTCAACAACGCCGGAGGTATGCAGTTGTATGTACGTACGTGTACATCAAGTTGCATATCACTAGGCGGGCACATCACAGCAGTCTGTTCAAAACTCCCTCCTCGACTGGCCACAACAGTATCCGTCGATTACATTTGAACTCCCATATGAATATATACACCTCTTGCCAAATTAGTTGTATCTTTAACATGATCTCTTGTCAAGTTGGTTGTACCTTTATTGTGAATTGTTACACCTCTTGCTAAGTTAACGCGCCTACCATGGAGTCCTTTCAATTTATTTAATTTTTGTTTCTTAGAGAGTAAATCTACACATTTAAAGTTCTAAAGTTTGTGTGAATACTCGAATTTTGTGAAGTTTTATGTTTTTCCTGGGTAGTATAAAATATGATAGGAATACCAAATAGCACAATTTTGGAATGTTTGTTTGTCTGTGTGTTTGTTGCCAATATACTAAAAAAAAAGTACTCGTCAAATCGAAATGGGACTGGGGGCGGATCCAGGATTTTCATGAGTGGGGAACGGGTGGGGGACGGCCAGTATTTTCGCTACGGGGGAGGGTGCGGCCAGGAGTTTCATAAGGGAGGAGGTCACTCTCACTGGACCAGGCTGGGGAAGGTTATTATCGTTTATACATGTTTTTGTTAATTTTAGTTAATTAAACTATGTGTTAAAAATGTAAATCAATTATATACAATTATGTACACACAAAGCAACTAGCTAGGGAGATAAGCCTATTACGTAACAATACAACTATAAGTGGCTATAACATAGATTTAATTGGTTTAATTTTTAAAAATTATTATTGTTAATACTAACTCAAAAAATCCCCCCACCCCCTCTGGATCCATCCCTGGACGGGATTTCATATGTTATACTCTTTATCTTCCAGGGAACATGGTAAATCTATACCATCAAGCTTTCTTATCAGCGAACGAAGTAGTGTCGCAAAAACCAGATATAAGTAGTGAACATTCATTGCGGCTGGTATTGCCTAGCAAGTGATATGAACACGGGTATAGAGGGGAAAGTTATGAGTAATATTACATGTTTATTAGTGAATATTCCTAAGCACATAAGACACTGCTTTCGAATAAGTTTTATTCTCTTCTGGCATTTGAGTTTGTCAAATGTGTTGATGTATTGTTTAAAGTGAGCGAAGCTGTGGGAAAATACTAGTATTTATATAAGCCATTTTCCAATTAGTGCCCTTGATCACACAGACAATGACAAAGAAAGGCCATCCATGTAAATTATAAAGAGTGCCTTATTTTAATTTAGGAGCTAGATCTGATTTATTCCATGAGGTATTTAAAGCCCAGAACTCCCTCACTAGTTCGAACCTGAATCCTTGTTTTCACCTCCTCGAACATAACGTTCTAATCCAGTGTTTCCCAATGTGGGGTACGCGTACCTCCAGGGGTACGCCAAAATATTTGAATAATGGCGGAAAAAGCTACATATGCCAGCAGTGTAAGACGAAAGATAAGTCAAAAACTATTAAATTAACTCAACGATATGGAAAGGGGCAGTGCGTTTATTTTTCTATATTTGTCCTTGAGAAAATGAATTAAATTTCAAACATAAATTAGTTTTTATAGTTATTAATTAATGCATTAATTAATTGTGTTAGTTTTTATTGTAACTTTTGCTATTTGAATATAAAAATATACACCCTCTTTATTCGCCTTATTATTATATATATTTTTAATCCCATTACTAGCCCATTTATTTTCATTTGCAACAAATAAATCAGAAATAACTACTACTGCAGTAATTAAACATTTTGCTAATATTAAGGGTACAATTTATGGAAATAGGCTGCCAAGGGGTACGCAAGCGAAAAAAAGTTTGGGAACCGCTGTCCTAGTCCACTAAACACAGGACGTGAGGGTGCAACTGAGATTGATCCTGAGAATCCTTACTGCCCGTCCAATGACGGGTGTTAGCTCAAAGAAGGATAGGACCATGCATCTAGACCAGTTTGATAACAACTAGTGTTGTGATCGTATATCACATGGGGGGCTCTTGATGCGTGTGCAGGAGGGGAAGGAACAAGTTGTCTATCTCGTGTAGAGATTAGATCTCCCCCTCTCAGAGCCATAGAGAGGGGACCGTGGATAATGAGAGTGAATCATTAGAAGACCGTAATGAGCTTACGCTTCCCTTCGTTCTTTGATATTCTTTGATATCTAAACTGCATGGAGTATCAGCCCTGGTCTTCCCCCATATCCCAAGCTCAGATCTCTATCTGTATCCATCTTCCAACTGTTGCTCGCTGGACTGATACGAGTTCAATACACTTTCCTAGCCTCAGCTGAGTCTTCATTCGACCACCTGATAGCGAAAACTTATCAGCAGCATTAAACACCTACCTAGCTCAAGTTGAGGGAACATAGAGTACCTTAGTAGAAAATTTGTAGGTTTTTAGGAAAGCAATTGAGCTGGTTTTCAGTTCATCATCATCTAATTCCAGCCTGTGGCCGGGTCAGTTTAGTAAAATGCCTCCATCTTTTTCTATCCTTCCACCACTCTTCCGCCTTTAATTTCTTTCATTGGATGACCTGGTGGAATAGGGGTAAGGTGTCAGACTTATGAGCTGGGGTTCCGGGGTTCAATCCTCGGTCCTGGCACAGATTTATCTGATTGCCAAACCCTTCCTTCACCTCTGACAAGATGTGTATTAATCACAACTTGTGAATGTGAGGAATGCCAGGCCTCCACCGTGGTTCGGATTCCACGTCAAACTGTAGGTCCTCCATTTCACCTCACAATCCTCCTGCCGTTAAATATTAGCGTATGTGCGTATAATCTTAACGGGTAGTAAGACGCAGTGATAATAATAATAATAATAATAATAATAATTTCTTTCATTCTTTTCTTCTCACACACTTTCTGTTATCTACTCCTCCCATCTCTTTCTTGGCCTTCCCTGCGGTCTTTTTCCCACATACTTCATTTCCGACATTTTTTTGGCATCCTATCTTTTTCTATCTTCATTACATGCCCACACCATCTCAGTCTTTCTTCCCTACTCCTGTTTCTCCTCGTGACAGCTAATATGCTCCTCACAAACTTCATTCCCATGACCTCCACTTTCCTCGTCTCTCTTACATTCAATGTCCATTTTTCTGCTGCATATGTGACAATAGGTACAAAGAACGCCCGGTAAAATACTTCCTTACACTTCAAGTTAATATTTATGAATATTATAGATGAATAAATACTTATCTAATATAATTTCTTTTCCTTATTTCGATTTGTTAAATTATGAATCTATAACAATAAAGATCAAAACAATCCCTTAACCAAAATTTTTCTAATTGAGGTTGTTGATTTGTTTTTAAAAAGACGCTCTTGTTGAGGTTTTTCAGTTTGGACCTGGTAGGCCTTTACAATTTCATAACAGTTAAAATGTTGAATTTTATACTCACTTTACCAATATTTGAGGATGTGTAACTATAGATCAAGACAGACCTACTTACTAGTCTAGACCTAGAAGGTACTATCAACGTTTTATTTATATATATATATAAACATATATATATTTAGACTATAGCAGTCCTACCAGCATGGGTCTTAGTTTCAACACAAATGGTAGTACCAACATATATGTTTATTAGCTTAGTTTATTTATATGTATATTAGTATATAGGGCTATGTATATTTATTTTTATATATTACACAAATATTTATATATATATTTATACATATATACTAATATATAACTAATATATATATATATAATTATAGCTGGTTTAAATAGAGGTAGTCTTACCAACGTAAGTTACATGCGAGTAGGCCGTTCAACCCTTGGTAAATCATTTTCCTCTTACCAGATCAAAACAGTCTCCACCCCCCTCCCATCTCTTCGCGGAGACATCATCCTACAATATCATATTGGTGTGCCAGGTTTGCGGGAACCTTTTTACGTGATGAAACATGTCCTTACTGGTCGTGGTGACGTTCACGCAGTGTGTTTCAATCCGTGCGGGACTTCCCCGGTAGCGTCAAACACAACATTTCATTCATTTACGGAATATCATGTCAAACTCTTTTCAAATTAGTTTAATACGTTTTGAGCATACCGACATCCAACTTATAGAAAGTAAGATCTCAAATGAGTCAGAAATAGTGTTACATGAGAAATAAGTTAAGTGTCCCCTTAAATCTATAAAATTGGATTTGTTTGTACAATATACCTTTGATTTCTTGTAAAATTTTTTACTAACACTTAAAGAAGAGAAGGACAATCTTGGACAGATGAGATCATATGTGAATTATGAGTAAGCATGGTAAAAATCGTTAAATAAATATTTTTTTTGTATTATTTTTACTTAACATAATTATGACGCCTGAAAATAAATTTTTTCTTTGTTTGTATTTTTTAATACATCAAACTTTAATTGACCAAATTCCGCTTTTTTTTAGCCTTGCTTATGTTAATCCTGAGTCACTAAAATAAAAATTTGGCATCGCTTTCTGTATTATAGGCCTACACTAAGCTATTTGCAGTGAGGGAATGTGATTTGCTCTGAACATCCCCAAGGCATTATTTTGTTCAACGTCACACTGGTAAACATATGAGCGGTGTCACAGGGTCACAGTCACCAGAAAAAACTTTGTGTGTGTTTGTATTTGTGTTTGTTTGTGTATATTTGTGTGTGTGTATGTATATACCGTGTAGTCGCCCGGGCTGGATTAGATGGAGTGTAACTAAATATATAGCCATCTCTAAAATAAAATACCGTGGTGGACCCCACAACTGAAGCCTCCCCCCAAAAATAATTTCCTGAGAAGCCACTTACATTTAGGAGGATCAATGCTATTCATATGGGAGAAATTCACCCACCTCCTTCGTTAGGAGGATCCACCATGAACATTCGAAAGAATTGTCAACCCCCAAAATAATATTTCCGGATCCGCTATTGACTCACTATGAGAAGGATCAATTTTACTCTTATGGGAGATATTCACCGGCCTCCCAACCTTAAAAGAATGAAAATCAAATAAAAACATATAGGGCCTAATGGGGATTAAAATATTTAGAAAACATTTTCAGATAATCGGGTTCCATGCAAAATGGAAGTATTGGTTGTTTGACTATACTGAATGACTAGTGTAGTATGCTGGTTTGATTCTAAAGTATTGCCCACGACCTCTTCAGACCCGCACAAGTTGGCACGTGGGCAAATACACCAGGCTAGTCTATTTTTGTTTATTTTTCAGGAGGAGAGCTCAGTATTAGAATCTCTGTTGAATGTACAAAGGTTGAATTTTAAATGTTTTATTTCACACGACACCTTCAAACCTGCAGGATACTCTTCTCTGTTTTTTTTTTTTTTTACAGATGGGACTCATTATTAGAAACGCTGATGAGTGTTTAAGACATTAAAAAAAAATTACAGGAATTCTTTTTGCCTCATCACGGAATATAATAGTTTCTATAGAAAATTTCTCCTTTTTATTCCTGCTCTGTGTCTTACCACTCATCAGAGCTGTAAGTTTAAGGTTTTTTTCCTTTTCACAGTTTCGTCTCCGTCCATCCTGTCTATGGAACATCTTAATGTAATTTAAACAAAGGGGCTATTATTAATATCACCTTATTGACTAATCACGCGAATTTTTTTGTTACCCTACTTACGTTGAAAACGTTAGTACAAGGTTTAGACTAACAAAAAAGCGTACAACAGGGTCGCCATTATAAAACTCTCCGTGCTTTACTAGTTATTCAGGTGTGTACAGTAGCCCCATGGCTTCTTTGGTGCTGACGACAGTTCACAGCTGACTTCTGACAGTCAACATTTAGGTATATACCTAAATTTTGACTGTCAGAAGTGACAGCTTCTAAACACATGTTTTTTGCAGATCATATGGTTCGGCTTAGGGATACATAATTTGATCTGGTAGTTATTCAAAGCCATCAGCTGTCAGCTGTGAGCTGTCAGTCAGCACCAAAAAAGCCATGGGGCTACTGTAGCTCCTGACACAACAATGACCCGTCTTGAAACACAATTGTGTCTTACTGCCCATACGGGCTGTACGAAAAAGGGAAAAAGAAAGGTACCTAGCACACCAAAAGCGGTGCCTAACGTGCCAAAAGGTGTTCATATCCTAATTCTATGAAAACCACTAGTTTTTAATATAAGTTACCAATAAAATTGGATTATTTACAATTTTCTAAATCAATATTTTTTACCTAAAACCTAAACAGACCCATGTTGTAGTAGTCAGTGCATCTGGCTACGAGTCGAGGGGTCCCGAGTTCGATTTCCGGCTGGTATCTTGGTTTTTTACGCGAAGGGGGAACTACCCCAATTATCACCAGGATTTGGTTAAATAAGCTTAAGTTGGGTTTAAGTGTTTGCCAGTGGTTCCACACCCTCATACTATCACCATCATCTCATCTCATCGGGACATGGAAAGAGCCTCCACGGAAAGGGTGCCCGATTAGTACATTTGGGCGTCCCCTGGGCAACGGTGCATTAGTACTGGCTAATATTTCCACTACTGGGCTACGAAAGATGTAGCACAGACACTCGATACTATTATTACCTAACAACTAGTGATATAGACTTTTTAAAGTAACTTCTAATATAGATGTGAGTTTTTAAAAACTGTTTATTAAAGACCATAGTTGATAAATCCAAAATGATTCTGAATAGCTTAGGGCTAAATATTTTCTTGCACAATTTAAAGAGTCCCCATTTATATTTCCAGTTGAAAGTTGAGTTAACAAAAAATACCTTCTATTTTAGCATAAAGTAAGGAGATAAAGTTGAGATAAAAAAAATTTTTTGGTAGCAAAGAGAAAGGATATACATTTTAGTTAATGTGAACTAGCTTTCGCTACAAAGAAAAAAACATAATATATTTAGTAAACATTGAAATACATCACAAGCCCTATATTTATTAGAGAAAGTTAAGTTTAGATCAATATAGTTGTCACAATACAGGTAAATAAAACAAACATTTATACATTTAAACTAGGTCATTAATTTATGTGGCTTCCGAGTTAGAAAACTTTTTTAACTATAGAATTGTAACGCAAAGTAATAAAATAATAAATGAAGTGTTTCTAGAAACACGAGGGAGTAGAAAGTATAGTATTATAAATCAAGGTCCACCCCTTCTCCCTACAAAGTGAGTTTGTAGGAGGCGAAGATAATATAAAGCTCTGTTGAAACTTACACCCCCTATAATATAATGCCAGTCCATAAAAGAAAACGAGGGAATTGAAATAGAAGTGAGGCAGTTGGTCCTGGTGTAGTCCTCTAGTTAGACTGAGGGTGTCATGGATCTAGTTCTAGTGCTCATGTTTCATTCATAACAGTCTCCACTCTCTGCAATATCTCTCCTATAGGCAGATCGACTTAGGAACATCTTGTTGACAATTCAATACATTCCCTCATAGAATTTGATATATTCATGTCACATGCCAAGCTGTATGTTTTAATACTTTCACTTTTTATAGTAACATCTTACTGGATAGTTTTACAATATGGACAACTGCACAATAATTTAATATATTATATCATTGGCTCTTCCTGTGCCAATCCAATTTATATGAAAGAGCTCTATAGTGTAAACTCGTGAATGAAGGTAGTTTTGAAAATACAAATTATATCATAATTCATTAATCAACAGTTTTACTAGTTTTCAAAAGTGACAGATGACAACTCATAGCTTGATGTTTTAAATATATTGTAGTAGTATTAAAATGGCCGCCTTGGTGGGCGAGAATTTGTCGTGCGGACGTTCAGTTCTAACGCAATATTTAATCAACGATGCGGTATTTTTAAAGATTGTTTACGACAAAATGAAGTCGAAAAAATTCCAACTGGGCTTTCTTTCCTTAATATAACTATATTTTGAGTTTTATTAATTTCTTTTGGGTGAAAATATAACATTAACTCATGTTCAACGACATTTTAAGAATATTTGCGGATTTGAGAAACTAGGCTTGATGAAAAAAGGGTCCTAGATTTAGGCTTCCTCTAACTAATACAGTCATCGTTTGATAGGCTCAAAACAGGACATTTTAAGATATTTGAGAATTCTTGTAGTTTTGATGAGTAAAAGTTGTTATTTTTCTACAGGACAATGTCGCTACCACGCCATTCACTCAAATAAATCACAATGACCTGTCATATTTATTTTGTAATAATATCATATTTCAATATTTCATTATTTTCATGTTTTTTCCCGTAAAATTTATCCCAAAATAAAGCTTTAAACTCTCTAATCGAATCCTTGTCTGTTCACTTATAGTACCCGATATGCGCCGCTATGGGCGCTGATAGACTGATATTACGTGGAGTATGACATTCCGTGCTTATAAATTAGCGCAACCTTTGCTTTTGGCAAACCAGAAAAAACTTCATATCTTCAGAAGATACAGTTAACTTTTGACAAAAAAATAAACATTGATTTTCTATTGACAATCATTTCTGAGGTAAAAATAATAAACTACTTGGCACAAGGCCCCCAAAAGTGTTAATCCGGGCCTGGATTTTCTCTCTCACCGGGACATAGAGAAAGGCTGATTGTTTGGACCAGTGGTTTCAAACTCAAGTTTGTTGAATGGTTAGATTAGTTGGAATTTGCAGCAGTAGCACAAGTAGCACAATACTTAATGTGCCTTTATAGTTCAAATACATGCTCCCAAAAAAATGGGTCTGTACGCAAGTCCATATCCTGTAGCTATAAATGTGCCTTTCCATCAATGGTTTCATCACCAGAATATACTTTTACATCACTCAAATAAATCCCATAGCACTTCTGCTCATTCCTTAAATTGTATGATTCCAACAACAACTCCTGAATACACTTCTGTGCATACCAATAACAGCTGTCTTTTATCCTCCTCTGAGTGAGCCTTTCAATACATACCAAATTCAATAGTTACAGCTGACACCCATACTCAAGAAAACACTCATACTTATCAATATAACAAGATCGTTTGTAGGACCAAATCTTATTCGTATATTAATATGAATAAATAATTATTTTATTTGTACCGACTTTTTAAAGATATTCTGATGGAGGTATAAATGTATTGTCTAAATATTCCGTTACATTTTGATACTTTCCCGTCAACCATTTGAAGCAACACTTAAAAGTCATTTAGTGTCATCCCTTTAAAGTTTCTACATACCATACTATCTTCCATTCGTAATGTATCCAAAAGATTGAGCTCAACACTGATGCCCTCTGAATATAATTCTTGAGATCATCATATTCCCCCCATACAAGAACATTGTAGTCTATAGATGCTAATTCCATAAAGAACAACTTCCATACCCATGGCGCTACCAACACTGGCTTTGATTTAAAAACTAGGTGTGATGACGCGATAATATTTATATAAAGTTAAGATACAAAGTCTGGCAACTTTTCTTGACAGTGGCTTGACAGTCCCGATACAGACACATTGTCATGCGACTTTGTTACTAGTATATACTAGCCATAAGTGTACCGTCCCCCCACACGACAAGATCCGTACACAATAGAATACTGGATGGTGATCCCAAAAGTGATCCTAGCACTAAGGGTGGTTGGTGTCATAGAAGTTGCGATGGGACCTTATTTGTTTATGAAGGGAAGAAGAACTATCAAATAAGTTTTTTTGGGGTGCTTCAACCCTAAGTAAAAGAGAGATCCTCCCCCAGAGAATGTTTAGAAATTGGATTACCCTAGAAGCTATTTGGAATGACCCTCATTTAGGTTTAAAAACAAAAATATACTCCTCTATAAGTTACTTGGAGTGATAGTTCCCACGAACATTTTTCAATTTATATGCCCCTAGAAGCCATTTGGAGTAGTTATATGAGCCGAATCTGCAAATAAGTTGTTACTAATATCTGCATACAAGTAAAGGTAGGTAAGCAAAGGGTTAGGTCTTGTTATTGAACACTCCGGTCCTTCCTGATATTTAAATGAAGAAAACCTCTTACATAATCAAAACACTTCAATTTGGGGGAAGGTTGGTAAGAGACTGTGAACTTTTGACATAAGTACAATCTACCAGGGATTCTATGAACAATAGGAGGCTAAAACCCCTAAATTAAAACTACTTAAGCTATATGTGTAATGTTTACGTGTGATTTGTGCTAGTGGTGTAAGGAACCCCAAAATTAGGAAATATATAGTATTGTAGGTATAATTCCAAGAGCTCAGTGCAGAGATAGTCTCCTTCATAGTCCAGAACCTTAATATGGCTATCTTTATAGGCTCAGTTTTCCTGATTGAGAAAAGGAAGGCTACTGATTACATACAGCATGTAATCCTATGCCTGGAGGGTAAAATAAGAGTTGTAATACCGTTTCTTCGAGAGGTAGCAGTCGCAGGTATCCACGTGAAGAGATGGCAACCATAAGGAGAGGAAAATTTACACAAGGGTACTGACGTAATAAAAAAAGTCATGGTGACCCAGTTTATTTAGAGGCAAATAGCAGCCTGAGAAGTCAATTAAGTTGTCATACTGATAAAAATTGTCACTATAGGGAGGAAAAATTACCCCCAAAACGCACAACAATTTTTTTCGTTAACATAGTACAGCGGATTATGTCAAGAGTGCCCAAATTGTAAAACCAACCACTCTCGGAAGGATAGAAGGCGATACGCGGAAGTGGACAGTACCTCACGAATCAGTAAATAGGGACCTTACGCGTTTTTCCTTAAAGTGTTCAGAGATTGCAAAACACGAATTCTACTGTTTTCATGCGATTAACACGAATTTAAGGTTTTTTCCTAAATAAACAAAATTTCTTTGTAATTTGAGCAAATACCACGACATCCAATATAATTTTCAACGTGATAACACTGGCGATTGTGCTACACTAAGGCTTCTCTTTGTACGGATAGCATCTAATTTTGCTAATTTTATAGGCCTGTCATGTTGGTGTCCAAAGCATGCTAAGGATGACGCAGTGAAAGCCTTCTAATTAACTAAACGTTTGCATAGTTGAACATTGCGTAAAAAGGTTTTGGAACGAGTACAGTACGATAACGGGCTCTTCACTCTAAGAGGAACAGTCCCCAAGACATCGAGGTGGGAGAAGTTGTCCTTATTGGTAATGTTAACGTGAAGCAGCTCGATTGGCCACAAGCCCGGGTAGAAGAGCTGTCACCTGAACAAGACTAAGAGGTGCACCTGGTTCGTTTGAAGACCTCCTCTGGGAAAGTGATCAGACCTTGGCAAAGGAATCTGTGTCTACAGCTGATGTAAGTGAAACTAAGCTTCTTCACGATAAGGACATGGATATGCCGAGCTGTCTCAAGAGTGGTAGTGGAAAACAGAACAGTTTTAAATACAGTGTTCCCAGACTTAAAATCACCAGAGTTTGAAGAAAGGTTAAACTGCCAGGAAAATATTGAATGACTCTGAGTCTCGATGTAATAAATGATTTCTGTTACAGATATTTTGGTCAGTTTGGTTAAGTGTACTATAGATAGATAAGTGTGTGATTTGTGGTAGAATGGAATAGTGCTTAATATATTTTAAATTTGATTTTATGATTTATTGAGTCACTTTTTTTTAAAAATTACCCAAGGTGGGAGTGGTTAATAAATTGTCTTATTTGTTAGTACTACTGCTCTGTATTAAATATATTAGGCTATGTGAAGTTTTTTTTAGAGCTGTTGATGTTTTGAATATTCTAAATATTGAATTGCTAACTTTACACTAAGGAATGGATGCTGTTTTAGATTTGTTTTAATTAAATTTAGTGTAGCTTAGTTTTATGACGTATAAAATAAGATAATAGGATAATATTAATTTGAGCTCATGATGTTTATGTGAGATTAATTCATACTTACTAAAGACATCTATTCAATCTCAGAGGGGTCAATGAGATATCATTAATAATAATTATTGTATGCTCTCATACCAAGATGTCAATCTTGGAGTTAATTTAACAATATTTATTGTAGTGTTATATTAATGATTTTTATAGAAGAGGAACACGCACATCTGTTAAATAACCCATTGCCAAATATATCCAAAGGACTTGTCTGATGTAACAGGAGTTTGGTGATAATTTAATAAAAATATTTGGGCAAAATTTGTTTCCTGCAATACCTTGTATGAAGCTGGATTGAGTCAGTTATGAAGTCCTAGCACGGACGAGACAAGAGTTCTAATCCCGTCCTTTCTTCAATTTATAAACTGATTGTTGTTTTAAATTAATTTAACAATAATAGTATTAATAATAGTAACGAGCATGACCTTGCTTTGTGGTGTTTTTAATTTATAGAAAAGATGTCACCTCATTTTGTAATAACTAAAAATAGAACATAAACCATTAGTTCCACTTATAAACTATAAAATAAAAATTTATAAGATAAGATTAAAATAACTGTAGCAAAGCCAATAAACTAGAGGTATACATTGGTACATGTAAATAACATCTCGAAATCCTTTAATTTATCTTCTGTATGCCTGATTCACGAGATTGAGAAAATAAATTACGTGGTTGAAGGTGAAGCTTATCACTTTATTATTGAAATTCTTAAGTTAGATCATTGCCTAATTCCTCCGGGTATTTATCTCACAAACCACAGCTACAAAATATTTGAAGGCCGACTTCCAAGATATTAAAAAACTGAGTTTTTATCTCATTATGTAAAATACATATTTCATGTTACTAATTATTTAGGGTACAGCGTTTTTCATATAAAGTTAACATAATGAGTTAATTTAATTTAATTTAATTTGTATTGTTGCTAGTTAGCTTGATGTATCTATGAGTAAATTTTTTATAATTCCATAGTATCTTACCCTCTCATAATTTTCCAGATATTTTAGTATGTGTTTGCGGAGTAAGTAAGCCTACATATTATTGTGTGATTGTTTAAATGTTGGTTGCTTATTCAAGCTTATAAATTATAATTGCTTTTTATCTTCTAGATGACATTAAATGCAACGATATGTTATAACGGTGTTGTTCTCATACAAAACCAATAGAATACATCCCATGCGAGAAAAGATTCACTATATTTTCATCATTCCCATGTCACTACACGTCTAATTACCCCCACACAATAACCACAGCCACATTACCACAATTACCTTGGACAGAACGGCTTACTTAATGGTCTACATTTAGTAAACATTTCTCCCGAAGTAACAGAATTACAAAAATTACCCAATAAGTTACTCAAACAAAAATTCACTTATCCAGTTATCTCATTAGCAGCTTCAAAGATTTAGTATTTTTGGCATCTTGCTTCCTATTGTGGTGTTACACTATTATTAAGCTATGTCATGTACACTCCGTTCACCCCGAATGGTAGCAATCCTAACTTGATAGACTACCTATAATTTGTCCCTATCTTATAAGCACGCCATATTGGAACAATGCAAAGTAAGCTTTATACTTTTCAGGGTGAACGAAGGGTACATCTTACTTATGGGATCAGCTCTTTGGCCACGTTCACCTCCAAGCTAGATCCAATTTTTGTGGATATTTGCCTTAGTATTAATGAACTTCCATCATTTGGAGTTCTTGGGGTAGCTGGGTTTTTTATTCTGGAGCACTAATTAGATAATTTTAGAATATTAAGGTAGTTTGCTTTGGAAAATTATCTTTGCCAGAATTCACTTTCAAATGATCTCCCTGGACAGATCTATTCATACTTTCTATGTTTACAACACATTTTACTGGACTGCAAATCCTTTTATGTTCCCAGGTAACCATTTAAGCTCTTCTCCTCTTGGCACTCAATTTTTAAACTTGTGATAAAACTCTCTCACGAGGAATCTCTCAATCGAGGTTCTCGCAAGCTGCAGGCTCTACCAAAACTAATATAATTTGTGAAATGTTTTTACTTTCGTGTGAATTGTCATGGCATTGTGTCGTTAGCGACTGAAATTTCATTCAATCCGACCACACTGGTGAACCGATAATGTTTCAAAGGACTGGGTGGATGGGATACAAACATGTGATTGTACAATATACGAAAATGAAAGTAAACACTATTAATGTAATTGAATGAGCCATGAAAAATGATTTGCTTGGCTTTATTAGGAAACCATCTCCCAATTGTTTGCTACTATGTTAATTGTTTCAAAATATGCACAGTTAATAGAAGTTTCAATTAATCGTTGACTTATTTTAATAGTTATTGTACTTAAGTTCATTTGGCACCGTGCCTATATATAAAGGTAGAAGTCACGAGATCGATCCACTTGATTTTACTATATTAATTTTATCTGAGTAAAAATTCACTTGCCAATCCAAATTTTGTATAAATATAGACCTATTTTATTTTCGCAATAATTTTTAAAACCTAAATATAGTAGGTTGGCCAAAGAGTTTTCACTATGCAAGTATTAACTAGCTTATTTTTAAACATATACGTTTTTATGTCATAAAACCCATTGAAATAGTTTTTAACTAACCACCTATAAATACATAGTTAATTTATAGTTCAAGTATTGTTTTCAATTTAACTTGTTTAGTTATTTTTAAAGAAGAATTTTGAAGTAGTATACTTAGACTCAAATACCCTATATATTTTTTAGAAAAATATTTTAAAACAAATTATTTGTTTACTAATACAATTTATGAAATGAAAGGTTATATTTTTTGATTAAGATACATTTAAAAAATATATCATTGGTTCAAAATTTGAGCCCTGATTCGCCATATTAAAAGGAAATCTCTCTGCCAACTCAGCCATGATGGCTTATATTTCAATGAGAATAAATTATTTAACATTATTTACATTTCACACAAACAAATATTTTTATTGAAGGATTGCATGAAATGTTCAAAGCCATAATATTCTTTACTTCTGCAAACCTATTTTATACACGGGTGTTTTTATTTCAAC
The DNA here is from genome assembly GCA_902155825.1 of Timema genevievae. Taxonomy (NCBI): domain Eukaryota; kingdom Metazoa; phylum Arthropoda; class Insecta; order Phasmatodea; family Timematidae; genus Timema; species Timema genevievae. The sequence continues at coordinate 122,957 of CABFWO010001012.1, forward strand.
CAAAAAGAACCTCTGAGAATGTTGAAATGTTGAGAGATAAGTGCGTCCATATTGTTTTATGTTACTTCACTCGTTGGACAAGCCCTGTCTCGTAAGGTGTTTAGCTAGTGAGGGGAATTCTCTCGCAAGACGTTAGTGTGACGTCAGTTTTTGCAGTTCAGCTGTTTAAAAATAAGGTATTTGCGAGATTGTGTGAGAGATTCGAGCAATCCTCTAGTGACTCGCAACCCACACGTTTAAAAACCATGGGCCCTGACACTTTTTATTATAACTCTTATCATTCAGATTGAATATACGCTGGCCTCCCTACCTTTGCTTGATTCCTATCATATTTAATATTTTCATTAAAACTCGCTGCCAGATCAGGTTTTAACAAAAATAATCTTGTACAGGGTTTATAACCAAGAACTAATTCATAAATGGTGTAGTGGTGTGGAGAGTTCTTAGGTAAAAAACCAGCATTGTGGTAGATATTATTTTACAATTATGAAACTATGATCTTCTTGCCCTCTCATTTTGTTCCATTTCCTGTAAAAAAAAATAGGCAAAATATTAGCATAATTGAACAGTATTTAGAAGGAGCTCAATGATGGTGAAGTTTATAAAAACTTGAAGCTTTTTTTGGTGTCGCTCATGCTGAGGCATTAACCAAGATTTCGTCAATATTACAAGAAGTCAAGGATGTTTTGATAGCCCAGAGAAAAAAAAAGGAAGAATTAGGTCAACGGCTGGAGTAGATAAAACACCAGCTGTTAAAGTGAAAATGGCCCCTGAAAGAGAAGAAAAAAGTAGGCCAAACGACAGCGAAGGAAGCAAAGGAGATCGTTAGAAGATTATATAGTAGAACTAGTTGAATACGCTGATTTTGAAAACATCTCAGCTGAAGATGGTGATGAAAAGATTTAAACTGAGGACAATGCGATTGAGAAGGCTGTTGGAAACATCGAATTTGAGGTACCTACAAATAAGAAAATTAGGGGGTGGTGGGACAGTTGTTACTTCAGAACTCTCAGCCGCTCTTGATCGAACAAAAGTGTCGGACCGGAAGAGTGTTTTTACTATAACGGAAACTACCAAAATCTTAGGACAGAACATTGATGAACATGCTCTAAATAGAGACTCAATTCGCCGATAAAGAGTAGAACACAGAGTCGAGAGATCTGCTAACATAAAGGCTAAGTTTCAAGGTTGTTGTTCACTGGGATGACAAACTGATCCATAATCTAATTGGAAAAGATAAAGTCGATCACCTGCCCGTATTAGTTTCTGGGAAAGGAGGAGTTTTTCATTTACTCACAGTGGTCAAGATTCTATCCAGAACAGGTGAAGCTTACGCTGTTGCTCTCTTTGAAGCTACTAAAGACTGAGGTGTAGCCAACAGCATCCGCTCTCTTTGCTTTGACGACACGACCAGCTCAAACACTGATTATATCGCCGGTGCCTGTGTCCTAGAGCCAAAGCTTAAAAAGGAGCTCTTGTCACTAGCGTGCGGGGAAGTGATAATTGTAACAATGTTTGAGGTGTGTATGGGAGTCATATTTTATTCTGTTCAAACGCTTCCAGGAATACTGGGGATTCATAGATACTAACAAGTATGAAACAGGGATTGCAGCTGACGTCGCAAATCTAATAGAAGATACAAAGCAAACTACCATCGATTATGCAGCAAAGCATCTAGAACAAAGTCAGCCAAAAATTCTTAGATCTTTTTATGTTCTTTCTTGGTGCTGCTCCTGCCAGAGGAGTGCGATTTATGTCACCCGGAGAAATTTACAGTGCCCGTTGGATGTCCAAAGTGATATATAGCCTCAAGATATGGATGTTCAAGGCTCACTTAAAACTGACTTCTAAAGAAAAGCAAGGATTACGTGATATGCGTGTTTTCGCAGTACCTGTCTACATGAAAGCCTGGATATTTGCACCTCAAGCTTCAAGTGCTCCTTACGATGACCTGTTGATGTTAAAATCGCTAAATGAATATTCTTCAATCCATTCAGCCATCTCATAGTCAACCTTATGTAAGTCTCCCAATAACTTATGGTATTTGTCACAGGAACATATTGATTTAGCATTCTTTGACAGTCGGGTCAGTTCGTCAACCAAAAGACTGATGGTTAGAGGCATGTAGAATGAAGGAGACAAGACCAAAATCAAAATCATTCCAATCGAATCACTGTTGCTCTTCATTCATTCAAGAATAAAAACTTTGAAGATTTTGTTATAGCCAAGTCAGTGATACTTTTCCGAATGTTGGAACTTCCAGATGGATTTTTCTCGATTGATCCAAACTCGTGGGAGGCCATAGACGACTACAAATAGGCTATAGAAACAATCAAGCCTCTAAAAGTATTTAATGACTATGCTGAACGCGGAGTGGCACTCATTCAGGAGTACAGTCGATTAAAAACCTATGATTAAATGCTGCTAAAATTCCTGCTGCAAGTTATTGATGACCATAGTAAAACGTGCCCTGACAGCAGAAAACAGACTCTTTCTGAGCCTCTGTGAATGCAATAAGTTTAGCGTTTACTACTGTCAGACTGATAACATGAACAATAAACTGAACAAATTACACAATATTAATGTATTTAAATATATACTGACTCATGAGTTGTCTATAGTAAATTAAAATATACCCATTTATAGTTTGTTGAGTTTTCATAACTTTTGTAATCTTTGAGTCACTTACGCTACCCCTAAAAAAATAATTAGTTGCACAAACTTTTTATATAGCGTTTTTATATCAAAAGGAACAAATTGGGGGAGGAGAGGAGGTAAGACTTACTTTTTTTTTTAAACTTTTAATCTCCACTCTGACAAGTATGCGTCCATCTTATGTTGAATTATTCACTGCCTGCTTTTTAAATTGTCTTCAAACAGCTGTTTGAATAGTAATTTTCGTAGTTGTAGCTCCTGGCTTTACTAAGCTTCTCATTGCTCAAAACTGAATGACTTGATTGTGAGTACACATAATTTTCCATTCCATTTCGAGTGAGAATTTGTTGAACTCTCAATTCACAAATTTTTAGACCCCCATAAGTTACTACAGTTGCTGGTAATCCGTATGCTGCAAAACGTTCTCTCATCTTTTCAATAGTTTTACCTGTTTCTGTTGACGAAATTATGCATATTTCAATAATTTTGTTGATTCTGTCAACAATAATTTAAAAAAAACGTTATTTTTGCTTAAAATGAATATGAATTTTAAGCCAGTTCGATCTTGGCCATGGCCGTGTGTGTATTGGCACTTAAGGAGATGTCTTCTGAGAAAGCCTGACATACAGGACAGCTTTTTATTGGATTTTCAATTTTATCCTTTTTTACTTGCCACCCTACGCAAAATCTTGCCAAATTATTATTTTTTCTGTCTTGGTAATTATTGGTTCAATAGCCTATAACTTCCCGTAATTATGTTGGTATTACTACTCTATTTCCCCACAGTAAACAATAACGTTCCACTTATAGCTCATTCATTTTAAAAAGTATGTAGAGATTTATTCATTATTGATACGTTTCGGTCTTCCATGACAAGTTAAGTCATATACCTCTAAACTTTCTTGTAGCCAGTGCAACTTCTTTATCTGTAAGAGCTACTTCTTCAACACGTAAAAACAAAAATACTTCTTTCTCTTCTATTCCATGCTATTTTATTGGTCACCGTGGTAATGTAGCCACATTGAAAATATCTTCTGATTTCTTGTATTTATTATTCTTTTGGTAAGATATTGGACTGAAAAACCAATATTGGATTATTGCTGCTAATAATGTTTGTAATCAATTTATTTACCTAAATAATATCGCTATTGGTTTGATATTCATGCACATAATTAATTTACACACACACACACACACAAACACACACACACTCATATATATATAGCAAAGCAATGTAAAATATATACCTCACACACACACTCACACACATATATATATGTGTATGTGAGGCAATTTGTTTCGCTTTGCCGTTCAGCGTTATTTGTGAAATTTCTTTCCCCATGGCAATGCATGCCCCTTTGGTGTCTATGTTAGGACTGTAGGCGTCAGTACTAGGATTTTCATTAAAAAATCTTTGCTTTCATTGGAGGCCTTTTCAGAAATTCTTGTCCATTTCCACTCAACATCAACCCAGACGTTTATAGATTGGGTGATACACCGTTAGAGATTCTTCATAAATGATCCATACAAATTTAATAATTCAAGGTAGGGACCATTATTGTCTAAGTTTTTGGAGTCGTGGGTCATTCCTGATGACATTTAATTTTTCAATGGTTGGATGAATGCTAACTTTAAAAAAAAATTTAATTGTTTGATAATGCTCCTGCACTACAAATGACAAACTGTAAACGTGTTGGTCGGTACAAGCCCTTAATATTATTGAAGACCAACTCTTGTTGGGAACATTCTGCAGATCTGAGCTGTTGATATCCATCTGACGAAAACATTTTTGTAAAATATTTTCCCATAAAGGCCAGTGAAAAATTCCTGGGAGTGGTATCTAAAGTGTTGGTAAAATGTTACTTTATACTTCGTGCGCTGAAACAAGACAAATAACAATCTTTTTTAGCGCAGCGTCTTACCACAACAAAACGGCAATATTAATTAATTTTTATGTGTCACAACCAGAACATAGCCAACAACCAATAAGATGAAACAAGTTCTGACCGACTAATGTTTAAGAAACCAAAGATGAATTTGGTGGAGCTATATACAAAACTTGATTCCGGTTATTTAAAAATTGATATGAGCTTCAACGACGCTTTTGTCCAGTAACTAGAAGCTTTGATGGCTGATTATATGTAGTACATTTATTGATTTATATATGTTAAGGACATCTAACTGGCTTCCTTTGGCTAATACCAGAGATTATAGTAGTGATTATGAAAAAAATCAATGCACAAAATCTGAAAGATACGGAAACTAAATTAGAATATAAGGCCAAGGCTGCTAATAGGCTAAGTGTGTTACAGCCCATAGTTAAAAGCGCGGAAATGTATTTGGCTCTATTATAAAGATTGTGAGTGCACGTGTGGGTCCGGCGGATACATGAATACATTATCCACTATCAGTGTTGTTTACCACATTAATACGGGTGCATTTCAATGAGCTTTGACTGCTTGTCTTTGAAATGCTTCTACTAATTCTGACTACTGACAATGGTATCTCCTAAATTGTTTCATATTCTCTCTCCATGCAGATGCACGTATATTTATTTTAGTTCATTTCGCATCCCTCTCGTTCCTGTAATCTCTTACCCATGAATTCTATAATCATCTCTCTCTCTCCAATAATACAAAACAACATATGGGACATTTTGTGTGTTACCTCCATCAAATAAGATCGTGAATAAAACCTGTAAATAAAGAATGTTTATTTACACAAAGCATCAGTTTGTACACCAAGATGAGTTGAGTTTTACAATATTTCAGGTTGATAATGTTCATTCAACTTGTGGTTTACCTAAGTTGGTATTTAGTTTAAAACACATCTTCATAAAAATATAGGGTTGAACAAATATTAAAACTGCTTCATCGAGTGGTGCAGATGATTACAGATGACAATCTGTTAAGTAAAATGTTTTTGGTTTACACAACTTGACCACAAACTTAAACATTTGGGATTTTTTTTTACATCTTAATACCCGTTTGGGATACACGCTTACATATAAATTACTTCAATTTGGTTATATATGAGAGAGAGGTAAAATTTAGAGATGCACTCGCATTGGTATGGAAAGAGAGTGGGAATATATTAAAGTGAAACCCCCATCATTACACCCGTCCGAGATTCGAAGCCTTAACTCACCGTCAACTGATGTCTAGTCTATCGTGAGTGATGTCTGAGATCATCCGAACACCAAAGCGATTTGTAATTTATTTTAACATAGCGTCTTATTACCCGTTCTGATTATACGTCTAATGTATTAGGGATTAGGACGGTTGAATTTAGATTTAGGTTAAGAAAAAGAGAGTGGAAAACATTTTAGGAAAAACTACTCTCAGTACACCCAACCGGGATTGAACCCTAATCTCTTCTTCTTAGACAGTCTAGTCTATTCCGAGAATAGCGCCATGGACCAAGTTGCCACAGAAGTGGGTTTGCAATTAATTAATAATGCGCAAAACATATTCTCAGTTCAGCATATTAGTACGTTTTCAGTTATTACTAATAACTAAGCTTAAGTCATGTTTTGATATTCAGGGTTTGGTTTATATAAGTTGTATTGTATTACCAATCCATAGCTTGAAAGTAGACGTGTTTAGTTACACCCCTATTCTATATTACTGATCCACTTTGTTAAGCCTACTTCATCCACCGTGAAAGCTGTATCGTAAGCAAAATAGAGGAGCAAAGTCATTGGGAACATGTAGAGGGTGTTTTTAAAGATAAATAGGGGTGGATGTTTCGCGTATGCGTGTCATCCGTACTTCTCTCTTTTTCTTTTCACTTCCCTTAATAACCACGCAGTGTTCTCCCCCCTTTGCCACCCCTTGGGAACGGTATTCGTGCCTGATCGACCACAATATCATCAAGTTACCCCCACCCTCAAACCTTCTCCACTACTCTTTATCCTTCAATGCTGCGCTGGCTTTTGATGTGATGAAGTCCTCCCCTTCCAGTTCGGTTCTTTACACTGATTTAACCATGTGGGCCAGTCGGTTTATTTGGAAGGGAGGGCTCATGGTGACAGCAGGCACCAGGATTGTTTGAATTCATGACGGAGTGACTTTCAAAGTACGTACCCTACACTTTGCAATTAATGTGCTCCAATATGGAGAGTGGGAGAAGATCTCGGCCAGTATTTTTAATATCTCATAATATCTGTACCTACTCGCACACAGGGGTTGTTGATAGGAGGGGCTACGATAGTTGCGGGTTAGTACTCCACATGATTTGAATACGTTATAAAGAAAGTATACCAAATATATTAAATTCTTTACCATTCATTTACTGAGCTAGATCTTAACACTCTTCCATGGATTCTTTACGTTGGATTGTCTGTCACCTCTTGTGATACTTGAATCGTTATCAAGAAGGTTCTAATGGATATATTACTAATTATTAAATTAAGTCAAGAAGGAAGTGTGGCTTGTACACCTAATTAAGAGTAAAAATCTAGAAACAATTAATAAAGAATTAACTAATAAATCTTGGTAACGATTATTCTCTTCAAATACAAAGAAAACGTTAATTTCTCCCTTGACCAATAATTTAATCCGGAAGTTTTGAATAAAGTGTTATTTACATTCGTTGGCAATAATTGAACTGTACTTTTGAATCTTCCTGTACCGATAAGAATACCGTTAAGAATCTAGTCCCAGTTGTTGAGTCCAGTGTAAAGCTTTCCCATGAGTTCAGCAAGAAACATCAGATTATTCGTGACGGGCGAATATTTTCCTACGCTGGTTTATATTCTCCGATCACAAAAGGGAGGGAAGGAGGAAGAGTAAGCTCTGGATGAGAGAGATATCCCGTGGGACGAGCTGAGCTGGAGCTAACAATACACGATCGATCATATATCTCTGGTTGTACCGGGCCACTGTTTGTTTCGTTCCTCCATGATTCGTGCAGGAGGAGCTTTCCTAGGCCAGTGGTCAGTAAAGAGACTTGCTTCAAAATATACAAGATTTGGTAGCAGAGGAACCGGAATAGATTTCCCTGACCCTTTCATACGAATGAAAGGTTAGACACTGCTTTAAAAAAAAGTATTGTAAAAGTTCTTAACCTAAAGGAGCTATTTAACCCCTAGGTGCACATAATTAGGAAACTCCAACTTAACTCGTATTCGTTCAGATATTGATTCAGCGCAGCTTGTATACAAATATTCTGACCTATTTAGGATTCAAACCGAAGTGTCTGATCAGCACTTGAGTTGTCACGTCTTTGAGTCCGTGGGCAGTCGGTCCAAATATCAAACTCATTTAATCTGGTTTGATGGTGATGGAGACATCAGAGATTGAATCCTGGTTGGCTCTTTTGAAGGAGTTAGTTCTTTAGTGTTTTCCCGCTCTCTCTTCATGCAACTGGGGGAATAGTATATATATTTTTACCTTCCTAATGGCTATGTGATGATATTTTCTTTCTAAATGCGTGGTGGAACTAAGGAAAACAATGATATTAAGAATATATTTATTTCTTTAAGCTTGGAGGAAATAAAACAAATTCTGCTACTAAGAATATATTTATCTCCTTAATCCTGGAGGAAAGACAAACACTGCTAATAAGATCACATTTATTTTTCGAAGCTTGGAGCAGAGACAAGTGCTACAACTAGGAACATATTTCTTTAAGCCTGAAGTAACTAAGACAGCCACTGCTATTAGGAAACGTTTTTAGAATAGAGGGCTATCTCGATCAGTGGGGTTGATTAGGCAGGGCGTGTGACGTCACCGGGTGACCTCGTGACTGCCTCACTAGCCATACATCCCAGTCTCTGATGGAGAATAACTTTACCTAGTATTCATTTATTTATTTTATAAACGCTTAGTTATAAGGGCATCTTTACGTACCTAGTACATAAAGCATCGTTACATTGTATTTCTTAGAGATATCTTAATTTTTCAATTTGTGTAAACATTACATGTATAATATTCTAATGAATTAATACTATAAATGTACAGCAACAATTAAAAAAAAATTAACTAACAAAAGTTTCACACTTTAGGTTTGTGATAGTATCAAGAATATTGTATATTTTAATACAATGATCGTATTATCTATTAGTACATAGCCTATTATTAAAATACTTTAAGACAAATCAAGATTTGAACGTCAAGCAACAATTTTGTATCGTAACGGTATTAGGTTCCGACTGCCGCACTTAACATTTGTTTACCCTCTCTTTTCTATCAATCTATGTTTAGCAGATAGCTAAGCTATGGGTAAATATGGGGGGGAGGGGGGGGTTTACTTAAAAGGTAAGTGATAACAAATTCAGTCAACTTTTTTTAGATGGTTTTTTCACCGAGTTCCAATAATTTTGGTTAAGTCAAGTGACTGCTTCGAATGCTACACCCAATATCATTGCTGAGGCAACTGCATGTCTTATCGAGAAAAGCTTTATCTTCGCACTCTCTCAACTGTTGCCAAATCTCCTTGCTCTCAGTTATGTCTGAAGG
>CABFWO010001012.1:132340-144469 GCA_902155825.1 Timema genevievae
ATCTGATTGCCAAACCCTTCCTTCACCTCTGACAAGATGTGTATTAATCACAACTTGTGAATGTGAGGAATGCCAGGCCTCCACCGTGGTTCGGATTCCACGTTAAACTGTAGGTCCTCCATTTCATCTCACAATCACCTTACCATTACACATTAGCTTAAGTGCGTATAGCCCGAACGGGTAGTAAGACGCGGTGCTAATAATAATAATAATATACGCAATGAGATGATGCAATGATAGTTATTATGTTGTTGTGGCACCGGTGTGAGTCTTAACCAAACTTAAGTCTAATTAACCAAACCCTTGTGACCGTTGAGGTTATTCCCTTTAAGGGAAATATACCCAAGGTACCAGCCGGAAATCAAAACCGGGTCCTCTAGGCTCGTAGCCAGCCAGGTGTAGCGACCGCTGTACCACGGGGCTGGCTGGAAGGTGGTGTGCTGGGTTAAGAAGGAGTTACTGGCAACATCGACTAACCAGAGTTACAAAACTTGTATTGTATTTGAGGGAAGATTGACCACATGAAAACGAGAGGATGACAAAGCTCTTTCCCAATAGTAGCCATACATGCATACATTTGCCTGAGAGATGATGTCCAGTGTAGTGTTTCAACTTTTGGTTTCCTTAGAAGTGTCATGTTACCATGGTAACCATTCTAAAACAGTGTTGCCTATGTTTAACTCCATTTTCATTCTTCATTAAGGCTTTCTGGCTTATAATGAGTTTGAGCAGGGCCATATTTAAGGGGGGGTTACGGGATCAAACCCCCCCTCACCCTGAAAACATATGTTTAAAAAATACCAGAAGCGAATGAGGTAGAAATAAAGTTTTAAAGTTTTAAAGTTTTTTAGTGTGCGCCTGTCCTATTGGAATGGATGAGTTTGGGTAAAAAAATGAGTGAGGAAAATCTGTCAATGCGATGAAGGGGGGAGAAGGGGGTACGGGGGACTTAGTATTTGCGCGCATTTATTATGAAGGTCACAAGGTGTATTTCCACGCTTTCCTTGTTAATGTTGTTGGCAAGATTTTTTTAGACCTTTTGGCATGTAAGTGTTAATGGTTTTGTCCGTTGACTTGATTCCAGTTTTGTAGTTTACCATTGAATACATTTTAAAATGATTTTTTATTTTAGTAATTTTGTTTTATTTCACCTATTAGGCCGTAAAACATTCATAGGAAAGTAAAATTGTTTAGTTTTAGAGCCTCACAATATTAAATGGCAAACACGACCATTATTTATTAAGCCAGGTTATATTGAACTGAATCAAAAATAAGTTACATACAGGCGTGTTAAGGGGTTTTGATGACATTTACCATCACCCTTTAGTGTAGAGGAGGGAAATCAACTCTTTGAGTGTTTGGTCAGGTTTATTTATAGTGGTGGTTATTTCTAGTATTTACAATAGGTCTTGTGTAATTCATTTATTATAACTATGCAAAACTATTATGTAAGTTACTTTCAAATTTTTCCTTTCCTAAGATGTATTTTGTACAGTTCACCTGAATGTACTTTATAGGTTTAAGCCAAGGTCATTTCAAATAAAAATGTCTGAAATTAATTATAGTAATTTGTTTATTTATCAACAATGTTTATATATAAAAGAATTCAATTTTAATTAAGGTGAAAAATATATTCTGTTTAAATTAAGTTTTGTTATAATCTTAAAGTGAAAAACAATATGTATGATTTAAAGCTTCATATGAAAAATTAGTAAATAATACTATAAGTCAAATTACACAGACTTAAATGTCATACCATATAATGCACTTAACAATACAATTAGTTAACATATTGGAAAACACGTTAATATAATAATTAAACATAAAAATATTAAAACTCCATAGATTAAAAGTTCATAAAAGAAATCAAATTTACTCTGTTTAAAATGTGTCTTATTATAATCTATTAAGTAAAAAAATATTGTAAGACTTAAAGCTTGATTTGGAACGTTTTTGTGAATGTTACACAAGTTAATTACAAAGACTTATTTATCGTGATATAAAATGCACCATTCTATTTTGTTAACTAATTATATGGTTTGGTGCATTTTATATCACAATAAATAAGTCTTTGTAATTAACTTGTGTAACATTCACAAAAACGTTCCAAATCAAGCTTTAAGTCTTACAATATGTTTTTTCTTAATAGATTATAATAAGACACATTTTAAACAGAGTAAATTTGATTTCTTTTATGAACTTTTAATCTATGGAGTTTTAATATTTTTATGTTTAATTATTATATTAACGTGTTTTCCAATATGTTAACTAATTGTATTGTTAAGTGCATTATATGGTATGACATTTAAGTCTGTGTAATTGACTTATAGTATTATTTACTAATTTTTCATATGAAGCTTTAAATCATACATATTGTTTTTCACTTCAAGATTATAACAAAACTTAATTTAAACAGAATATATTTTTCACCTTAATTAAAATTGAATTCTTTTATATATAAACGATAGTTCCTTACTAATTATTAAAAACGTTTTTCAAAAACAATGTTTTAGCTTAATTTTCTAGTGAAAACTTAGCATAGATTGTTGTTGATATTTAGTTTGATTGTACTCATCACCAAAATTATGGACAGCAGACCCAAAATATGTATATAAATTATTAATGTGTAACTTTTTCAGTTATATAAAGTACATAGGTAGAAAAACTGATTGATACTCTGTTTCATTATAATACTGTATGAATCAGCTATTTTGTAAAATGTATCAGCTATGTTGTAAAAAAATTAAAAATATTATTTGTATAGCATAAAGAATATATATAAATATATACCGGTACCTCATGCCTCACACATATATAGTTAACTAGCATAGAACTTATGGTTGTTATAAGTTTAGGTGGTTGTTCCCATTTCTTTAAAAAAAAAATATGATAGAGGAATAAAAAATATTTCTAGTTCATTATTTAATTGGGTCTGTCCTCTCCTCCCCCCGAACATAAATCCTGGATACGGGCCTGGGTTTGAGAGAATAATGGAAGAGGGACCTTCACAACATACTTGGACAGTAAATAAACACAGGCACAAAAACAACCATTTGCTAGAGGGAGGAGATGGGGGAGATAAATTTGTCTCAGCAATGGTATCGAGTATCGAGACAAGAGAATGAGACGAGAAAACGTCCTTTGAAAGTAAAAAAAATAAAATTATATTATGTTTATCAAAGTAAATATATAGTTTATAGAGTTCCTTTTTGACATTTGAGCTGGCGTTTGCTTTAGATTGTCTTATAGTTCATTCAAACACTTGAGATCTAACTCATACACATTTTAAATGCAATTAATAAAATAGTTATAGGTAGTTACAATGAACACCATTTATAATTTAATTTTGTATTGTAAAAACGTGTATTGTCAAAGTCTGATATTGAAAAACAATATTTATAACCAAAACATATCTTAAAGAAGGTTTTTTTTGGGGGGAATGCAGCCTATTTTTGGGTTATTACGGTATTATTGGAAATAATAAATTCCTGGTTTGGTTTTATAATTTTTTAGGGCCATTATTTGCTTTTTTTTTCATTGATAGAATTTTCGAGATTCATTTTTTAAATTTCGAGATGAAATTGAGATTTTTTTTCTTGAATTTTCTTGAATTTTTGAGTCTCGCACGTCCCTAAAAAAAATTCCTTCCAAATCAGGAAAGTTAGTTGTGCGTCTATGGACTCGGCTCGGGTGCGAATGTGCGAAGAGTTCCGGCTGGATACAATGAAATTTCTTATTTTAACATATTTTGGACAAATTTCAATATACTTATATTATATAATGGTTTTTCAAATACTTTTACTTTAATCTTGATTAAATCAGATTTTTAGCAACTTACGTCATTAAAGCATTATTCTTTAAAGATTGTGCTGTTTACAGAGTTTCATTGAAATTGAATACATTAATTATTTTTTTCTATTTCGCACAACATTTATATAACAAATGAGATTCGCAGTAGTAAAATTTTAATAAATTAATCATTTTATAAATTAATTTAAACGTCATTAATGATATTCTTTTGAGTGAATTTAATGTGAATTAATCTAATTATGTCTATAAATTACTCTTTAAATACAGATCATTTATAATTGTTTCAAATAACAAGAAAATAATCCATTATATAAAGTTTTAATAAATAGTACAAATTTAGTACAAAACCCGTTTAGTACCATACATTGTGACTGTCCGTTGCCATTTTGTTTACTAACAACCCGCCTTGGTGGCGTAGTTGGCTAACGCGCCAGTCGTGTTGAGCTCTACCGCCGAGGACGGGGAGATCGAGGTTCGAATCTCGGTCGGGTGAACTGGGGGTGGTTTTTCCTAAATGGTTTTCCACTCTCCCTCCACGCAAATGCGGGTTCACTTCATCTAAATTCAACCTTCCCAACTCCTAATCCATTAGCGTAATTAGTACTTAGGCGTATAACCCGAACGGGTAGTAAGACGCGGTGCTAAATAAATATTTACTAACACTCGATACCGGCCTATTAACTTCAATGTGTGACACTCATTAAGCTACAAATCAATACACAGTGATTATATTTTCCACATTATGAACACTATTTTACATGAGCAGGACACTTCTTTAATTTCTTCTAATATCACATCAAGTAATATTTACACTTCAAGATTTTCTTTTCAAATCTATGGCAGATCCGACCAGATATGATTTTTCCACATGTGCTAGGACCAGTATTGGCTACGGTTTCAGAGGTGGAAGCAACCATATTATGTCCTGTCCATACGCATATGTGTATTAAAATTATTTCACTATTCTTTGAATAGTTACGATAGTTTATAAGGAACGCACCGTTACACCAACACAAAAGAAGAATTTCCGATTATAATGTTTTATTTTCCATTAAACCAAACTTACATAGACAAATAAATCCAGCAATATATTTTAATTCAAAGTATTAGTATTTTATTCATAGTTACTTTGTAATTTTATTTATTAGTGCACTCTTAAGCCAAAAATTTTTAAAGGGGAAATAAAAGAAAAACCAACTAGGAAGTTAAATTGTTATAAATCTAAAATCCCGTTGAGTAACAAATTATTCTCAGAACACTTGTGTAGTGATCCAGTCTCGTTATCCTGAACTGAAAACTAGATTCAGGAAGGAAAATAGTTTATTTAAGATTTAAGAGGGGGTTTGAAGACATCTTACTTATACTTAGTTATGAATTTATTTGTAGACCTACACTGTTACCCCCAAGCATAAGCGGCGGAACCAGGGAGGTCTTGGGCGCACCCCCCGATCTCTTTCTGGGGGTGAGAGTAGGGAGGAAGGTTTTGGAAAACGTTGTGCAGTGATTTACTCATGATTCTCAACATCAGTAACATTGAACAAGCTTGAGTATACACATCCCTTATTTGCATTGATTAGTATTTATTAACGTGCATACATATGACAAACGTGAGTTCGATGAATACCTAGTATATTGTTTTGTAGTCAAATAGGATAAAGTAAAAAAGGTTTTTGCCTAAGCAAACCTTTAATTCAAACAAATTTCAATGTTTTGATAGATCAAATTATACTATATACTGGAACAATTAATTAAATAAATGGTACAGTACAGTCGTGAAAACTTAGTACATTATATCCCGGAACAAAATTTACAAAATAGTTTTTTTCAGAGAAATCCTTCTATGTAAGTTTTACTCAGATAAACAGACAGGTAATCTTGTTAATCACAATAAACATTCTTCATAAATCAATTTCAAAGAAAATTTCTCAAACTATTTACAATGAATGAATTTCAAAATTTCAAGAATAAATTAATTTCAAATTGCCATCAAATTATTTATATTTGTAAAAATAAAAATATATTATTATTCATCAAGAAAATAATTCCGATGTAATCATTTAAATTTAAACTTTAAAGGTTATTAAAAATTGTTTTATTTAATTTTTTCATAGTAAAACTATTCTTAAATTAATTTAATATAGAAAAATGGACAATATTTATTATTTATCATGTAAAATAGTCCTCAAATGCCAATTATGAACAAAATCGTTAAGGCCATTTTTTTAACTCTAATTTTTATAAAATCATTCTTAAGTAGCATATATATAAATTTTTTAAGAAAAAATAATATGTATAATAATTTATAATGTAAGGAAACTAGCATAGGCCCTTATACTAATTTTAAAACTAATGGTACAGCCAATTTTTAAATAATAAAAAAATCATTCATTTGTAAACTATCCTTAAACGAATTTTTCCCCCGAAAAAAGTGTACATTTTTTTGTCATGACAAATACTCCCTAGCTATCCATTTTGAACAAAATCATTTAAACCTTTTTTGAAAAGTCTCTAATTTAAAAAGATCACTTATCAGTAAACTACTGTTAAACAAAGTTTTACCCTAAAACAGGCAGTTTTAGACAGTTAGACAATGTTATTTTTCAGGTAAAACACTCCCAAGATTTCCGTTTCTCAACAAAACTGCAATAACGATTTTAGAAAAATTTTGAATTTAAAAAGGTCACTCATTAGTAAGTTACCCTTAATTTGTGAACTAAGGTCAAAATCAAAAAAGGTCCCGATATATAGCTCTATAAAATCTAAATATAAAGTTTGAACAAAATCCATTAAATAAACAAACATACATAAATGGGGACTCACTAAATTGTGATATTAATCTTTTGTGGTTTCAGACCACATAAAACGTAAAGCTTATCATAATCTCATGGTCAAAATTGTGTTCGATTTTAATACTTTCTCTTTATATGAGAACGTAAATATAGCAATAAAGTTCAGGCTTAAATAAAAGATAGAAAATATATCATTGCGCTATGATAGGTTAAGTTCACGAAATCGTATGTGTTTTTTATATTCAACCTAGCTTAACGTGGATAAAATGTCATTGTCTCCTCCTGATCAAAAAACAATGCCCGCTCCTTCCCTCGTGTTTAAATAAAAAGTAAAGTCAACTTGGTGCTTGATGAGACATGGTTCGATTTCACTTAATGCCTAAGTATAATTTCACATAGATGACAAATTGTATTTGCAGTATTACTGTCGCTGTCCTTCATTTTTAGAAAACCATTGTGTTTTATGGAGCAGACCACATAAGCGCTATTTCTTGCATTGACAGTAATCTGTCAGTCTGGTGTTGTAATAGGTTTGGAAACATGAACACTCCCGAAATAAATGTTAATTATTTATAAAATAGACGATGATTTAATCAACATTATAGACAACAAATATAGGAAAAGACCTCCTAGATTGGCACTAGATATAATTTATTCTCAAACTTTGAGAATATAGAGGTAAGTGAAAAAAAAAAAGAACTGGTTAGTAAGCTTTTTGTTCTACTTTTGTCGTATAAACACAAAATTTCCTTAATTTTCCTACGATAACAACACAAAATGATAATTTACACCACAATATAGTGTTGCTCGAGTGACATAAAAAACGACAACAAATTGTCATAGCATTTACCTGTGGTCCGTGTGAACCGAACTTTTTTGGAAAGAATATTTCTGTTCGTAACACTAGAGGTGAATGTACTTTTCTCACCTTTATGTACTAATAACAGTACATCTACTTTTATAACCTTTCATTTAGAACAAATTAAATGAACGAACGAGAGGGCGTAGGTGCGTCTATATTTGTAAACAGAGTAGAAATACTCAGGGTGACAGCTCGGCCTTGAGGAGATGTGTTTTGTCAGTCATATGGTTCCCCTGATCGATACTTTCCCGTTACTCAAGCAGCGTCACTCCGAGACAAACTCAGGGCGCATTCACACATACTCGTGGCACTGGCTGCTCTGAAAAGTAATTAAAACAGCGTACTATAAATCTTATGGCTCATTCACAGTTAACTAAGAAACAAGCCATGCTTATAGCAGATTCATAGATATATGATGGCTTATTCAAAGTTAGATAAGAAACTGGCTATTCTCATAACTGATTAAAGCAGATTCATATACATACTATGCCTCATTCACAGCGAGCAAAGACACTAGCCCTGCTCACAACTAATTATAGCTGCTTCATTATATATCTTAGGATCATTCACAGCTAGTTAAGATAATGGTGACGCTCACAACTATTTACTGTAGCTTCATTTACATCTTAAGGGACATTCACAGCTAGTTAAGACTAGTTAAGAAACTGGCCACGCTCACAAATAACTGTAACACCTTCATTTTATACTCATTGTATATTGACAATTAATCACAATAACCTCATATAAATCTTGAGGCCAACCACAGCTAATAGCACACCGGACACCTTCACAATTAATCACAACAGATTTATATAAATGTAATGGCCATCACAGCTAATAATACACTGGACCCTCTCACACCAAATGTATATAAATATGTTGGCCAATCACCGCAAATGATACACTGTATGCACTAACGACTATCACAGCAGCTTTATATAAATATATTGGCCAATCATAGATATTAATACACTCTACACTCTCATAACTAATTACAACAGTTTTATATCCATCTGAGACCACATTCACAGCTAATAATAAATTCTAGCAACTAATTTCAACAGATTTATTTAAATATGATGGCCAATCACGCTTAATAATACACTGGACACTTTTAAAACTAACTACAACAGTTTTTTTAAAAATAAATCTGATGGTTCATTCACAGCTCCCAACTAATTAAAACAACCTCATTTTTAACTTCTTCTCACATTAAAAGATAATTTCATCTGCTTAATTTAAACCTCCTGCTACTTGTCACAATCACAACTTATTAAAACTTCACCCCTGAACAATCTAGGTTCATTTCCACGAATAAGTTGACAGTTAATGTTTGAGCTTAAGGCGTGTTCATAGCTAATTAAATCATCTTCCTTCCAAAATAAAGTCAGGGTGCTCTTACAACTAATTACAACAGCTTCACACTGGGACTGACTCAGGGTGCATTTCAATAGATTTCAATGGATTCGGTCCTTGGCAGTCTCAAGTTGAGTTCGTAATAATCGTTTCATTCTTAGACAAATATAAAGATTATATTCAGCAATTATTCAAGATTATCTCACAACTAGTTACAATATCTTCATTTTTGTACAACCTCAAGGTGAATTTACACTTTATTACACTATATTCATGAAAAATAACACTTGGACACGAAAATCGAACCCATGTCAAGGTGTCATTTTTCAATTTAAAGAAGATGATATTTAGATGGGACTATAACCGTAATTAACAAATATAATGGCTTAGCTATTTGAACCCTCAGTTTATTAAAATAGTTAGATAATGCTACCTCCATAATAATAAAGCAGTGTATAAAAAGCCGTCTCTAATTAAATCACGGGTGAAATTCCTTGTGCGCTCACACTGAGACACTAGTTTAGGCCGATGTTAGATTTGAATTGAGGATTATTGTCTTCAAAACTCACCCTTTCCCGTTGGAGAGTCTTGAGTGAAATAGTATGAGTCAATATCTCGTATCACCAGCTTCTGTGGCCGCGTGGTCTAACGCGCTACTCTCTGACTAGACTAGACTGCCGATGACGGGGAGATAGAGGCTCGAATCTTGGTTGGGTGTACTCAGGGGGCTTTTTTACAAACTGGTTTTCCACTATCCCTCCACGCAAATGTGGATACACTTCCTCTGAATATAGCCTTCCTAATCCCTAAAACCATTTGCGTAATTAGTACATCAGCATATAGCCCGAGCGGGTGATAAAAAATCTCGTATTAAATATGTTATCAATATCAATATATATTTTGTTGCTTTATATTTTTAATTTATTTAATTATATTAAATAATTACTTAATTAGTTAAATTAGAATATTGACTTGTGATGTCAAAGGTGTATATTAAATACATTGGGTCATTTTGTTTGGTGTGTCATTATGTATGTTGAATTTTATTATACTAATGTTTATTATATTAATTATATTAATTATATGAATATTATGAATATTGATATTGTAAGTTTTTAAGGTTCGATCGGGTTGTATGTTTAAACACACTATATACACTTAAATCATACCCTGACTTTAAGACATAATTTAATATAAAGAGTACTTCTCTCTAATTCAAAATAGAAAAAAAAAGTATGTACTTTCTAACTCCATTGTTTAAAAATTGAGATATTTACTCAAAACTCGTATTATATGTGAAACGAAATAATATACACTAACAAACCCGAGAAAAAAATTGCATTATACTTGCGTTAAAATTTTTTTGACTCCCGGATTTAAATTTATGATTTTCTTTAAAAAAAATTAAAGTCCTCACTAATATATCTGGGAAAAAAAATCGATATTGGGTTCACAAGGCTAGATACTTCGTATTAAAATTTCGGCTTCCAGTTAAAATTTTCTACATTTTATTATGGGTTACACTTCTTATGGTTATCGATTTTTATTAAATTCTTAATTTATATACGCCCTATTGAGACCAATAAAAAAGGTAAATATTGACTGTTGAGTATAAAATGATAGAGATATATCATTTCTGTATAAACATTTCCCCTAAGAGGTTAAAGAAAAAAGAACATAAATTTTATGAGAGACTTACTTATCTACTTAATTTATGGAATTATAGAATTATTGCGTTAAAACTTAAGTAGTATCTCTGTACAACTAATGCTCACAAAATTGTATTAATATATTTGCCAACATCTCCAAAATTATTGGTTTTATAAAGATATATTTCAAATAAAAGTTTTTTATTTTTAATATTACTGTTGGGATCCAACAATATGTAGAACAGAGTGTACACTCAAAATTAAGAATGTGCAGCTACAAAAGTGCAAAGTTGAAACTTAGGACGGCTGCCTAGCTTACGATTACATTCCTAATCTTTAGACAATGGCTTCTGTACTGATCATGTAAATTCCAGTTAGGGATGAACGACCGGTTCATGACCCGGAACTCATTCAGGGACAAACCGACTCACTA
This sequence comes from Timema genevievae, assembly GCA_902155825.1. Lineage (NCBI taxonomy): Eukaryota > Metazoa > Arthropoda > Insecta > Phasmatodea > Timematidae > Timema > Timema genevievae. The sequence goes on from CABFWO010001012.1 coordinate 143,240, forward strand.
GCAGGACAGTTATGTCCGGTACTTCATCAGAGAATGTTGTCAAACTAAAGAACTCTGCATGGTCTAAGAATATATTAGAGTTAGGGTAGTTTACCCTTGGACAGATACCATGTGTCAAGCATCTTTAGTAAATAATTGTATTTTTATATTTAATGTTATTAAACTAGTTAGTTATAGATTAGAAACACATGGCTTGTATTATTTAAATGTGTGCGTGAGTTCCCATCCTCTATGAACTGGCGACCGGTCACAACAGTACTACAATTTTGCAGTGATAAGTTATTTAGTATCTTAAATATTTGTGGAGATAAGGAAATTTCCGCTTCTGTAAAGTACCCTAAAAGTCATTTTCATAGGAAAATGAGAATATTAATTTTATTTATAATCTTAATCAACGCCTATATACTAATTTTAATCAAAATCGTTAGAGCCGATTTTGAGAAAATCGATTTTTTCTCATTTCACACTTTATTAAACTACTCTTAATTTTAGGGTTGAACAGACATATAGATGGACGGCATTGCAAAAAACACATTTTGTGGTTCGGGGGGTCATGAAACGTCGACATCCAATAACATTTCTGGTTAGATTTTTTTTTACGTTCGCAATACTTGACTTGAGTGTTCGAAAAGTTAAAAAAGATATATATTTGCGTTTAGCTTGAAAATTATGGTTTTTATAAAAATATGCTTCAAATAAAAGATTTGTATTATAAATAGACTTACCTATTAGTAATAACAAGTAATTTTATATCTCTAATAGTTTCGGAGATGTGATAAAAAAATTAGAATTTATGCATCAAACCGGAACCCTTAAAGTCATTTTGCGTGAAAAAAAATATTAGAGTAGCCATTTTGTTTATAATATTGATCAATGCTTCGAAATGAAATTTAATCAAAATCGTTAGAGCAGATTTTTAGAAAATATATTTTTTTTCTCTTTTTTCCCTTTAGTAAACTACCTTTAATTTTAGGGTAAGATATCCAATTCCAAAAACCTCTTGAAACAAACCCATGAAAACCCTAGATATCAAGTCTTAGCCCAATCGGTAAAATAGTTAAGGCTCTAGTCCAAGGAACAGACAGACGGAAATTCAAAAACCACTTTTTCGGATTCGGGGATCATGAAACGTGAAAATTCATCAAACTCTTGAGTTCGATTTTTTTTAACGATCACAATACTTTCTCTACCTGTAAGATAGCGAGAAAGTAAAAAAAAAAAAAAAAATTT